>BMAW01094049.1:206224-263045 GCA_019974015.1 Nephila pilipes
ATGGCTCACTTAATTTACGCACAGTGATTTAAATTTCTTAAATATTAACACATGAATTTCAATAAAGTAGTTGATTTAAAAGGTCTCAAGATTCTTAATACTTATCCGTGTATGCGAAAAAACACATCTTTTTCAAAACAATGCAATTTACTAATGAAACAAATGAAAATTCGAAACTTTTACTACATAATATTCAAATTTATTTCTTCATATTTTCATATAGATTTTAAAAAATCTTAAAAAGTTATAAAAGAAAAATAAATTGAATACTTCTTCAAAATTAAGAAAACCAATATTTTATTGCAAGCATGATTCTACAGAACAGCATTGATTAAAATTCATAAAAGTAATATTATTAAGTAGAAAAGTGTTCAGTTTTGAAGTTGAACATACTTTTTAGAAAATTTAGAGAAAATTCTTTTTTTTAATATAATTAAGAAAATTATTAAATTTTAAGAAACAATTCAATTAAAATTCATATAAAACTTTTCCGCTAATAATTTGTATAAAAAATGATGTATAAATCATTAAGAAACATATTTTGAGCATGCATATGAAATTTCAAACTGATATGATAAGTAGTTTCTGAAAAAACTCCTACGCGCAACTAAACGTTTTTGCTTTGAGAAAAATGAAAAATAACAAAAAAAAAAAAAAAAAAAAAAAAAAGGGGGGGGATTCATATACAGTAATGCACAGTTAAAAAAAAACCCTCCTGAATCATATGTGCTGCCCTCAATAACCTTATAATGTTCCATTTCTTCAGCTATTTTAAGTCTTTTGGCTCTACGAGCTTCAAAGGAGCAGTCGAAACATGCTCTTTGCCGACACTTATATACTGTGGCGTAGTGGCAAAAATATACGAGGCATCAATTATTTAAAACAAAATCATTTATTAACATCTTCATAACCAACATTCAGCTACAGACCTCTGCTCCCGCCAACGACAACGTCTCGTCTGCGAAACTGTCTGGCGTCTCGAGCATAACGGTTTCCGCTGTTGCAAGGGGAAATGACGTCATTCAAGGGGAGTATATCATTTCCAAGAATACAGTAACAAACAACAAAATATGTTTACAAGCTATGACGTCACAAGTTCTCCCCCGTTAAGATCTTTTTACGTTAGTAAAGAGCATTTCAGAAAGATTTACACACTAAAGGAATTACAATATATGCATACTAATGAGATAACGTAAAACAAACATATACAATAATACACTGTGATTCCATATACAAAAATTATTTCCGCGAAATTATTACATTAAATACATCCTTTCCACATATAACTTTCCCATTAAAATAGTCTACTTAGGCAATCAGCATTCTGGTGCTCCTTTCCTTTTTAATGAATGACTTCATAATTCCAAGGTTGCATAGCTAATGACCATCTCATCAGTCTAGGATTAACACCAGAGTTTTTCTTCAGCCATACTAAGGGATTATGGTCCGTCTGGATGTAAAATTTATACTGTCCATCCAAATAGCATCGCAATTTCTTGACGGCATAAATGATGGCGGCACATTCCTTTTCAGTAGTACTGTATTTTCGTTCAGTGGATGTAAATTTTTTGCTCAGATACAATACAGGATGTTCTTCTCTCTTTTCATCTTTTTGAGACAAAACTATTCCTATCCCTGCATCGGATGCATCGCATTGTAAGATGAAAGGAATATCAAATTTTGGAGCATATAGCACAGGGTTATAGGTGAGGCGCTTTTTAAGTTCTTCAAACGCCAGTTGACACTGTTCGTTCCAAAGAATTTGGGACCTTTGTTGTAAAGTTGTCCATTTTAATTTATTAGGAACTAAAATAATGATTTCCATGTGAGTGGCAATTTTTTCTTCTTCTTTGAACAGATGGGCTAATCAAAATTTCTTTGAAACATTATGATACATGCAAACTAAGAAAACACGCACTTATGCACGTTAATCAAAATAAAAATATTCTAAACATACACATAACACATCGATCAATAACTCCCGAGTCTAAAATTGAAAACAACATTTTTTTTGCAAAATTTTTTTTTATTCATCAACATAACACCTTTTGTTAATCACCTTTTAGGGTGATACAATCGTTCCAACGCTTTTCCAAATCTTTTTTTTTTCGCAAGAAATCTTTTTTGTTGCGAGTAAATAGCGTTCTGAATCATTGACTCGTTGTTGTTTTTGTTCCATCGAAAGCAATCGCGGCACCCACTTGGAAAAAACATTTTTCACTTCACTTCAAAAAACCTTTTTCCTGGTCCGATCGACTTAAAATTTTGACACGTTTCAAGCAAAGGTTAGTACTCTAGAAAGACCTGGTTACTGGTTTACTACGAGCGCCATTTCTGGGTTAGTCTTGGGAGTTATTGATCGATGTGTTATAATGAAAAAGTAAAAATCGGTACGCGTTTTTTAGAAAACTTACAAACGTTTTCATTAAATAGAAGGAACATTATTTTTTTTTTGCCGGCCGGCCTTACACATAAAAAAATAAATACCTTAAGATAGTGTTTCATTTTATCTTAAATATGATCAAAATACTTGAGCATTGAATATTAAGGAACTACAGAAGAATTTCAAAATGAAGGTATAATTATATTTTTTGTTGTTGTTGAAACAGAGAATGAAAGTTTGCTACTCTGGTTTCATCTGATATGTATACAGCCAAATAAACAGAGCCAACTTTTTCCTTTGATTTAATGAAACAGTTGACTGACCACCCTCAAAGTAGTGAAGGCGTTCGCATATGGACTATGTTAGTTATCTCGGGAGTCGGTTTTCGACAATACGAAGACGTTACTCTCAACAACATCACCCTCGAAGAATTGTAAATATATTACAATTGCTATCTCTTTTTTTTTTTTTTTTTTTTGTTATTATTACCAATGATACCTCAAATACACTGTAAAAAAAAAACAACGAAACAACCAAGAAGGAGTTGCCCGATTGTAATGAAACTTTGTATGCAAAGGCATTTGGAAAGAACACGCAAATGATTAAAATTTGAAGTCCAATGAATGAATAACGGGAGCTACAGCGCATCGGAACTGCGTACTCAGCAGGTGTATATAAGAAGAGATTCTCAATCGGATGGTCAAATTTTCTGTTGCATTGCGATTTAGGATACCTTTCAACGACTGAAAAAAATGCCTCGTCTCAGGATTCGAGCTCATTATGAGCGAGTGTCAGAGTTTGAAAGAGGTCAGAGTTTCTTGGATTAAAAGAGGCAGGTTGAGAAAATCGGAGAATCGCTCGTCATATGGGTCGAAGCGATACGGCGATTAGATGATCTGGCAAGAATGGGTGGATAATGGCAGATTTCAACGTCATTATGGTAGCGGACGACCTAGGGCCACAGCAGATCGGGAGGACAAAGTGATTGTCAGATCAGTTGTTACAGCGCCTGATTCATCGTTATCAACCATCAGACACGCGACTCGCACACGAATGTCCACCATGACCCTTCACAGACTGCTGATAGAGCGAAATCCACGCTCCTATCGACCACTAAGCCACCTGCCACTCACGCCTGTACATTGTCAAGCGAGATTACAGTGGTGAGGCGTGTCTGGAGACGCGCAGGGTAACGTGGTGATCTTGCTTTCACTATTGTACGCTACACAGGCCCTCAACTAGGAGTTAGGGTCTGGGGTGCCATTTCCCTTGATAGCCAGACCCCTTTGGTCGTTATTAGAGGCACACTTACAGCACAGCGGTACGTCGACGACATTTTGAGACCTGTTTTGCTATCGTTCCTTTTGCTGTACTCTGGCCTTATTTTTCAACAAAATAATGCCACACCCCATACGGCACGTGTTTCTATGAAATGTCTTACAGCTTGTCAAACACTTCCTTGGCCAGTCAGATCTCTCTCCAATCGAGCATATCTGGGATATGATGGGAAATCGACTACATCTACAGGGAATGGTGATGACCTATCCCGACAATTGAAGCAAATTTAGCAAGAAATACCACAGGAGACCATCAGGGAGCTTTATCACTCTATGCCACGACGTGTGGCAACTTGCATCCAGGCTAGAGGTGGATCAACACCTTATTGAGCTCTTTACTTTGTAACTCTGAAATAAATCATTCAATTTTCCTGAAATGTTAACTATTTTCTATTCTGTACATAATTTTCCTATCTGTCAATTTTTGTCTCCATCGGACAACTCTTTCTTGGTGCATCGTGGTTTTTTTTTTTTTTTTTTTTTTTATAGAGTGTATTTTTGAAAATCCTTATTGAGATTGCATCTAATACATTTAATCAGAATACAAGATGAAAAAAAAATTACTGATGAATGTGGTAAAAAGGCAAAAATAATACTCAAATATAAATAGAAAAATATTATTTTTAAGTAATGTATATTTAATTTTACTTAATTTATAAGCAAGATCATTAAATTTTATTTTGTATATCCAACAACAAGACAGATAACAAAATAGATGAATAAAAATTGGGGGGAAAAAAACAGGGAAAGTTAAGAATTATTTTAAGCAATATAATTAAATGGTGCTAATCAATTTTAAATCAATCATTTTTTTTTAAATCGGTTACAACTAGTTATCATTTTATTTAATTCATTTGTATTAAGAATTAATAATATGTATTCTTCATTACAACGGAATATTTATAAAATATGAATTCGTCATTACAGAAAAGAATGACACTAAAATAATCAGATTTTATTTGATAATATTATCGCCTTTGACTCGTGATGAATGATTTTAAACTTGACAACATTTCTGGAATAATATCGAAAAGTGTGTAAAAAGTAAAATAATATAGAAACCATACATAATATAGGAACAATACGTGTTCATATCCTCATCATGTTTGAATCAACAGCCTAGGGAGGGCTAAGGGTTTCTTTTGAAGATTCTTCCAAGATAGCCTGCCTTTTACTTATCAGCTCCTTCCCACAATCACTTTAAAATCCGATTCAACAGAATCAAGCCACTGTACATTTGATCTTCCTGTAGTTTGATCTTCCGCTTTTCGACTAGTTAAGGGCTTTGCACCAAAAATCTTCTGTTCTAGATTTTTCTCATCCATTTTGACACTATGAGAAGCCCAGTTCATTTGTTTTACTTTAATACATTTAATGATATCAAGCTCATTAAAAATTCTATAAATTTTAGAATTAAAACGTCTTCGCAGAATGCCATTTTTTTTTTACACCACTGAGAATATTTCTGTGAATCTTTCTCTCAAAAATTGCAATTCTGTATTTCCCATTTTTAGTTAAAGGCCAAGTTTCCGAGTCATACATTAGGACCGGTCTAACGAGAGTTTTATAAATAAGTAGCTTTGCTTTTCTGGAGAGAAAGCGGGACTTCAGTAAAGAGTGGAGTCAAAAGAACGTTTTATTGACCAGTGAAATGCGATTTTGGATCTCAGAAATTATGTCATACTTTGAGTTAACCAGAGATCCAAGGTAATTAAAATATGAACAGTTTCAAACTCATAAAAACCAATTTTTAAGTGATTGAGTATATCGTTTGATGACGTTTTCATTACAGGCATATACTTGGTTTTTAACTCATTTATTGCCAATCCCATACGATTTGTGTGGCCGCTATAGCCTAATGGTCATGATCTCGGACTCGAGGCTGGAGGTTTTCGTCGAGCCTTGATGCCACTAAAGACCCGCTGTGTAGCCGGGGCTGATGCATGTTAAAAATGTCGGGGTATAAAGCAATCCCGTTGCCGTGGTGTGGAAGTTAAGAGAGGAGATGCAAGCTCAGGTGTCGTCCTCGTCACTTGACCGAGGCTCAAAATAACGAGGACCGTCATCAATAGCTCTTGTGTTTCTTCTAGTACGACGTTAATAAAAAACCGAAAAACCCATACAATTTGTAGCTAAAGAAGAGGATCTCAAGCCTGGGACGCTTCTAATAAAAATATCAATATCATCAGCGTAAACATCTTCACAAATAGTATTTAAATATCTACTACGAGGGTCTCGATCAATTTATCTTTAGAAAAACAAATTATTTTAGGTAGATTTTTCAACATAATCTCCTTTTAGCTCTATACACTTTTCCATGCATTTCTCCAACTTTTTAAAACCATATAAATAGTAAGATTTTGGAAGGACTTCCAAAGAGTCATATGTTTGGGCGACGACATCTTCGTTCGACAGGAGCCGTTGTACACCGAGCAATTTTGTTAAGTTTGGAAATTAAAATAAGTCACTGGAGGAGGGGCAAATTCAGTGAATACGGTGGATATTGTAATAATTCGAACTTTAATTCCATGATTTGGGCAACGAAACTGCACAGATATACACCCGTGCATTGTCTTGATGGAGCAAAATCATTTTCTTTTTGAACTGATGACGTTTTTTCCTAATTTCTTCGCTCAACTGGAGCAATAATTACGCATTATGCTCTTTAGATATTGTTTTTAATTTTTCCAAGTAATCGTTGTAGTAGACGATTTCGTATGCATCACAAAAGCTCGTGGTCATCTCCTTGCTGGCCGATTTTACCGTCTTTGCTTTCCTCTTAGCCTGTTCGCCTTCAAAGACTCATTGTTTTGACAGTTCCTTTGTCTCCAGAGAGTAGCAGTGTATCTGCGTTTCGTCCACAGTTATGCATCGACTCGGATCCAATTTAAATCTTATTCAATAAGTTCTTTCTTAAGAGTCTCAGAAGTCAATAGAAAAATTTATGCTTGTCATGTTATATAATTAAAAGAGAAAAATATTTATATTGTAAAAAAATAAAAATTTTGAAGAAAAAATAAGAAAAATTAAAATATTTTCTCTTCCCTTGAAAAATGTTTAACTGTTTGAAACAATATAAATGAAATATTCGACACAGTTACACAATTGTTCATTTACAACTAATAACAAAGTAAAGTTATCCTAGTAAAATAACCCAATTTTATTTTAATTTCGAGTCTATCTTCTGTTACTAAAATTATTTCATTTTATAATAAATAAATAAATAATGTACTATATAGATGAATAATAATCCGAATCGGATCAGTAGCTAGCAAATATTTTGTTGAAATTTGAAAATGTCAAATGAATCGCTTTCGAAATTTAAAAGCGACTAAAGCAATTGAGTCAACTAGCGCGACAAGTAAAAAATTTGTCTTTGAATTACAATGCTTATCGAAAACGCTTTTGGGGGATTGTGGTTCATTCAAGCTAAGATAATACACACTTGTGTATCTTAATCAACATAAAAATAGTCTAAGAGAGAACTTGAAGATACAGTAAAATATTTTTTCTCTCTATCTTATATATAATCACAGTATTTAAGCATTAAATCTTAAAGAACAATAAAATAATTTGAAATAAAGATATAACATTTCGCTGTTATGACGGAATAAAGATTCTATAGTATGACAGACATTCTATTTACTACAGATACAGGAGCTAAAAAAAATAGAGTGGATGTAATTTTTCAAAAGTTTCCCATCCTCTTTTTTCGAAAAGGGATAATATCTTAAGGGTTATTCTACCCTCTCTTTTTAATTGGGGTGACATGTTTGACATTGGAGTTTCATGCATATTTTTATGACACGTCATAAAACACAGTTGTTTCTTGTCATTTTTGTTGAGTTTGAATCTTTGCTTAAGTGAATCCCTCATGAAAGTTTTAAAGAGAGAGAGAGAGAATAGTAGTCGCATTCATACCAATAAATACGACCTTTTAAAGTAATGCACGATTCGGCTACATGCAGAGTTTATGTATTGCCCCCTTTCCTTCGATCCCTATTCCTCTGATTTTAATAATAACAATTATTGTAGAAGCAAACATGGAACACTATTTAACAAACATTTAGGTTTGATATGTCACCGATTTGAACTTCCACAATTCACGTATTGTAATTTACCCCTTTTTTCGAAGAATGTGATGTGTAAGTTGTTGTTGAAGTTTATTGGCGCAAGAGCCATATTTGGCTATGCTGCACCAAATAAGGTGTAGCTGTGATTTGGACATTTGAAAAAGATCAAATTGGTTGGCAAGAAGGAGGGATGAAAATAGAGAAGAATCACTATGGTATCCCGGGGGCTTGTCACCCATGTTTATCCAGGACACTAAACCCCATGAGGAAAAAAGATCACTAGGGTGCCCCGGGATCATGATTCTCATACCTATTTAAGGAAGGTGAGCCCCTGAAGGTTTTCTTTGAAGAAATTTGCAGAGAAAAGGCGAGCTACGATCCAAACCTGCCATTTGATGAAAGAGGTCACAATTACAAAATAGAAATACTCATCTCACAATTTACGTATAAAAATATTCAGAAGCCTGTCTATATTTCTGTTATATTTGAATAAGTTTGTTCAATCCGGTTTGCGGTGCATCTCACAATATAGAAATGGTTGGAAATCTGTCAATTCCTTCTGTGTATTTGATTTTACTATATTTTCCAGATTCAAGTAATCAAAGCATAATCTATAGCGCTCTAGTTCGGGTGGTTTGATAGGCCGTAGACAGTTGCTTACCGCCGGCAAAGCTCCTATACCTGTGACGATTCTAACATTAAAACAACTATATTATTATTATTTTTAGAGTAAATGTTGATCTTTCTAAGTTGTAAGAAGTTTATTGGGATGGAAAAGTGATTAATAAAGGTTCTTAAAAGGGTATCATAAAACAATTCGAATTTTCTATGGGATGTCCTTTTCAGTAGCTGTTTGTTACATACAAATGAATAACTATCACATCAGCTATTGCAACATCTGGACAGAAAATTACTGAACCAAAAGGGTACTTTGGAGAAATAAGGGGGAGGAGGGGGGAAGCTAGAATATCTTGCGAAAAAATGCATTAAATAAGTTTTGAGAAGACAAAAATAAAATGTGGCCAATGTTATTGTTGATTAACTTAGCACTGATCAACGCTATCGCCACTAAATATGTACTGGAATTTGAAAGGGAAAAATTTCATTAAACTTATCCCAAAAGGGTTTAGGAAAACTGAATCATTACAGGTGTTTAAGGATAAGAAACATAACTTGTTTTAATATTATAACTCAGTCATTTTGTCGGTATCTTTTTACATCGTAATAAAAGAATCGCTGTTTCTAACTGAAGAGTTAAAAACAAATCGAACACACTCACATTACAAAGAAACGCATTAAATGCTCTTTGTAATTTCTAATAACATTTTAGTTGTCTAGCAATGTGGTTCAACAACACATAATAGTTGAGCCTTCGAAGAATTTTAAAATGTAGACAAATAACTAAAGTAGAAAAAAGTTTTGTGAATTTAAAGATTAATATATTAAAGTTCCAGGAAAACGACTGTATAGATCTTAGTTTAGTTTTTATTAACGGCGCACTAGAAGCAACACTAGGGCTATTGGCGACGGACCACGTAATTTTGAACCACGGTCAAGTGACGAGGACACCTAAGCTTACACCCCCTCTCCTAACATCCACGCCAACGGGAGGACTTTGGGCCCCGAACAGATTTAACGTGCATCAGCCCCAGCTACACTGCGGGTCTTTGGCGGCCAAGAATCGAACCCGCGACTGAACGAAAACCGCCGGCCGCTAGTCCACGACGTCGGCCCCTGTATAGATCTAATTGAGAAGCATTCAGTTACACTTACTGAACCATCATTTACAGCAGTAACGTATACAGGGTATGTGCAAAAGGACATATGCACTCCCCAAGAGTTTTTCTCGAATTTCAAATAATTCAGGATATGTCTTTATTATAAAATTACAAATGTTATAAAATGTAAAAAGAACAAATGAACTTTTTCTTCTTCACATGCTTAAATGTTTCTCATCATGAAGAGAAAAAAGGGCAATATCTAAACCCATTCCTGAGACAAGAATAGAAAAGTCTTAGCTGTCTCTGCAAACGTGGCTCTGGTTCAGTGCGTAGACGAAGAGAGGGGGATGCATCCCCATAGGAGGAACGTGACTTTATATTGGGGTGCATAACCCTCACGGGCTTTAATCCCCAATTTTAATTAATTAGTTGGAGGTGAGACAGAACTTTGGTTTTCAGCTTGCCCAGAAGTTAATTCAAAAATTGAAAAAATGATGAATTGCCAGAGTAAAAAAAAGTTAAACGAGCAATGCTTAGTTATTAATTTTACAATTAATAGTTGGAAGGGGAGAAAATGTTTTCTCCCCTTCCAACTATTTCCTGGGAAAGATTTATAAAAGGCAATCTTTTCTTTCAGATAGTGTGATCCATAAGAGTATGAAATAGGTCTTCGAATAGGTCTCTTTGAGGAATTGAATCATCCTCGAGAGGTAGTCTCTATTTTCGTAAGCGAACAGTAGTCGGGAAATCTGGGTCGATCTATTTTCTTTTGCTCAAATTATTTAGTTTATAATTTTATACCTTTAATTTGCTTGAATCGTTTTCTTAATTTTTCTATTCGGCAATGAGTAAAAGGAAACCGCAATCGCTTTTTAGGGGGTCTTTCTCGTTCTCTAAATTTTGGCTATTTCTGATGCATGTCAAATTAGAGTTTCGTAATTTCCTCTGAGTCGTTGAAAATGTTATTCATTCATGAATACCTGAAAAAAATAGCATAAAATTGTAAAAAAATCATTCAATCATGGTCGGTTTTTAATTCTATTTTCCTAAATTGGGAATCTGTTTTAAACTGAATAACAGATGAGGACTCTAGAATTGTTCTTCCACGAATTGCAAAAAAAAAAAAAAAAAAAAAAAACCACAACTATCATGTTAATATTACAGCAGAATTACCCGAATCTTATTCAGGATAACAATTTGTAATAAATTTTTGGATGCTGTAATTTTACATATTAAAGAAAGATTCGCTAAACACAAAGCAATAATAAGTTCGTTGAATGATTTTATCAAATCGAAGAATACCAGCAAATAAAAATACAACAGTGTGTATGAATGTGAAGCTTATTGGCGCAAGAGCCAGATGTGGCTATGCTGCGCCAAAAAAGATTTAATTGTGGTCTAGATGTGAAAAATTTGAAAAGACAATTTGGTTGACAAGGAGGGTCGAAAATAGAGAAGGATCGCTAGAGTAACCCGGGGATGCGTCACCCGTGTTTACAAAGACAGTAAACCCAAAGGGAAAGAAAAAGATCATTAAGGTGCCAAAAATACAATAGAAAAACTGAGCTGAGGGAAACATATTCTACAGATTTGTCAAATGTCAGCATAAGTATTTTGACTGAAGAACATGGAAAAAGAAATCACTGACACGGCAAATTATATCAATCCTTGAACAGTTTTAAATAGGTGACTAATTGGCATTCAAATATTATGTTGTAGGAAATTAACATTTCACACATATGATTGCACTTATAAATTGTGCAAGGCTTTTATTTCCCCCTTCACCTACTGTACATACATTAATGATATTTTGTAAATATGAGTTGGGGTCTATATAAAACTTTATGTCTGACGAAACAGTGTGGTTTTCTGAAGCGGAAACCAACACTACTCGTAAATGTCTTTCAACATATGTAGAAGTTGAGAAATGCAACTCTAAATGTAACTTTCATATAAAGGGATATATGTAGAAATTCTTGTTAAATTTCATCAATTGAAAAATCTAAACTAATTCAAGTAATTGTGCCTTAAAATTTTTTCAAAAAAAAAAAAAAAAAAAAAAAAAAAATCAAGCAACCACAGATAAGTGGTGGTAAGCATTTCATTAAAAATTTATTTACACAGAAAAATATACAGTTTAGTACATTTTTAAATTAGTCTTTAGAAGAATCGGGAATGAAATCAATGCCCATGAAATGAGATGATACAGATATTACCAAAACATTTTACATTACAAATCTAGACACATTTAATTAAACAACAATCAATATGAATCACATCTCATTTAAGGACAAGATTAATTAATCATATAATAAAATGTATTTTGATAATGAAACTAAACTAACTCTCACACACATTAAAAAATACTTTGAAATGTGTTAAAATATTGCTACTCTCAATTATCACAAAAATTACAACATACTCAATATTTCTATCGCCTACAGAAAAATTATAACAATATTTTTAGTCAGTTAAAAAAATTTACAGAAGTATAACTAGTATTTATCAAAGTTATATAACAAATAAGTACATATTGGGCCCTTAAAGTTAAGATACTATTTTAACATTATAACAACCATCTTCTCTCAATTTATCACAATATGTACATAAAATAAAATTACAGTTTTAAAACTTATATCACACTTCATATTTTTTCAAATAAACGAGGAAAAAATCTAATAAAAAAAGCACCAGAAAAACTCTGAATATAATTTATATATTTTTAAATTTTAGTGATTAACACGTAGGCGACGACATACTTTACTTAAAACTTTCTGTCTTATTTAAATCTTGACTTAAATTCGGTTGATTTTATAGCACATAAAATCAACTTACAATGGTGTACGACTCCTGAAGCAAAACGGCTACAAATATACATCATGTACCACCATTGGAGTACATTGTCGCTAAGGTGTTAATTTATGTATAAATTCCTCTCATATGTATTTGTTTTATTTAATTATCAAAATCAATACGTATGAAATAGTATACATAATTACAAATAAGTATACACAGTGAATTCAAAAGTTCCAGTACATCCACTCATAAAAATTTACAAATGGCGCTATTGTGTAGTAAGAACCCTTTGCTACACATACCAAATGGTAGCATTCATTTCTGACTAGTTCCAATTTGGCAGCGTTCCTTTGGTAAAGTGCGAGTTTGCGTCATTGTCATCAAGAAAGAATGGATAAACATATATCAAACTTTGTTTTAAATTGGGAAAACTGGACACAGAAACAAACAAAATGATTTAAATCTGTGCATGGTGAGGATGCTATGAGTAGTTCCGGAGCATTTGGGAGTTTGCAAGGTTTTAAAGGCGGAAAAGACTCAACCGAAGATGAGGAGAGATCATGGCATCCATATTCAAGTGGAAATAACAATGTTGAGTTTGTGCAATAGAGCATCATTAAGATTCCACTGTGAATGGGGAATTCTACAATGATGTTTTAGATCGATTTTGAAATGAATGTAGAATGTGAGGCACAATTTGTTAGATAGATGATATTGGTGCCTCTTGTACAACAATGCACTGTCAGAAATCCATCCTTGCACAGCATATTTTGGTGAGAAGGCAGGTTATATTCATCAACTAACCTGTACTAACCAGATCTCCCCCCTCCCCCAGATTATTAATTTTCCAAGATGAAATTGAAAATGATGGGGCAGCAGTTCAAGTTGATAGAGGAGACTGAAGTGGCGATGACATCACAACTCAAAAGTGCTGGAGGGTAGGTGTTCCAGAAGATGTTTGAGAACCAATTCACTTGTTTCCAAGTGTTATATTGAATTGTGAGGAGACTATATACAAACTTAATAATCAAAACATAAGTATATCCTCTGGGTTTTATGGCCTGTGTATGATGAGTTCTAGAATTTTTTTGAATACACTGTGTACATGTATACACCAAATTTTTAAGATCAGCATTAATTCTTAAGCATTGCAACCACAACATCAGGTAAGCAGCTTGAAGCAATTTGCATAATTATGAATGTTTGATAGAAAAAGTATGCAAATAACATTTTAAACCATGAGCATTTTGAGAGAACTTAAATAAGCATAGGTGAGTACCGTTTTAAAGGACACAATGTCTATTTGAGACACATGTAAGTAAAATATGCCATTAACACTTAAAGCAAGTACTAGACAAAAAAAAAAAAAAAAAAAACTTGTATAAGTGATACTATAAAAAAAATGACCCCAAACATGGTTTTATGTATATTAAAAAATACATAGAAAAAATATATGTTACGAATGATGTTGCATTGAGGTGTCAAATGCAGAAAACTTTTACCATGCATAAAAAAAAAAAAAAAGTATAGTTTCCTACAAAATAAAGTGGTTACCAATCAGTACAAGATCCTAAAATGAATCTAAGCAGCTCAATAGCTTTATCCATATAAACGCAATTTCCAAACTAAAATCGCATTCATTTGAAAATTTAGTAGTAATTCTTTTGAACATGGAAAATTTATATGATTGTGATCATATACATTTTCAAATAGTTCCCCATTCTTAAGTCAAAATTTAAAAAAAAAAATGCTTTCAGTTTGCTTTGCTCATGAAAATATTTTCATAATTCTTTATCTCATGCTTAAAAATGTACATATGCATCACTCTTGAGTATGAAAATAATGCAAACTGCCAGTAGTTACTTAGCCCTATTTTAAAAATACATGCAATAGAAATAATGCTAATCTTATTTTAGGGTACTAGTACAGTTTCTAAATATATAATTTAGAAATAAATGGTGAAATAAAAATAAATAACTCTTCATATCACAGATATTAGCTTAATTTTCAAAGATGTCCTCTTATTTATTACAATAAAATTAAAAATAAAGATTAAAATATCTTAAAAGCGCTCCTAAAGAAAAATTTAAAAAATATCTGTCAAAATTATGTGGTTAAAAAACAATATAAGATATTGCTCTGTGGATAAAGTACAAAACTGAACTAGGTAAGCAGGTCCTCTTTCAAAAGTAGTTGTTTAAATAAAAGACTAAAATGCAATGATAAGTATTAAGGATATTATTTACTTATTAGTGAAGGAATATATATATATATTAATGAATAAATTCAAACAAAATAAATATGTTTCTTTACTTCAGTTGTGATTATAAAATAACAAAATAGCTATTTTCAATTAAAATTTAAAGTTGAAACAAATGGCAAATAAAATGAACAAGAAATAACTTGAAAGTAAAAGCATGACAAAGAAAATGCAAGACATTTGTCTTCACATTCTGAAAGAATTATAATATTTATCACAGAAGAGAAAAAAAACATCAGGTTTTTACTTTTATTTAGAACAAAAGAGAGATAGAGAGAATTCCCATTTTAATTTTAAATTATTTTTAGCTCTTGCACTCTGATTTCTATCTAACCATTCCAGAGTATACATTTATATTGTAGCGAGACTCATTTTCTGTATTCACTGGAAAGATTTCAGCGAGTAGCAATTCATCATTTTCAGTCTATAACAGCATGTGTAATACAGAAAAAATTCCATCAAAGCTTCATTTGATGGCTGCAACAAGAAAACACAAGAAATGGTTGCATTCAGATCTACTTTCAAATCAAAGCATCTGGGAGCAGCTACAGGTTTTCTCCATGCAGTTTTTAGAATAGTTGCATAACACTAGAACATTTAACTCCTGACATAGCTCTTCAGATATGATGGAATAATAGGCACCTGAATCAAACTAGGGCTTTTATACACTGTCCTTTCACTGAGACATAGTTCATGTTTTTTGCATGCTAGCTCAAAAGTGTCAGTGGATTTGTTTTCATTTGAAGTCTCAGCCCCAGAAAAGGATGCCTGGCTCTGTTTCCCTCATTAGGTTGGCATGGGGAAAGGCTGGGCAATTTGCTGTTGATAACGACTGCAGACAACTGAAGGAGTGGTGGGGATATGAAGAGCTGTTTCTGTAAATGGATTTAGTAGGCCATACGTAGTCATTGACAAAGCTTTGCAGAGATTTATTGTCCATATTTGATCAAGCATTGGATACTCTAGAGGCTGTTGCTTCTGCAAATATTTGCTGTTTCTCTCTACAGTAACAGATTATGTGCCTCGAACATCTAAAGATGTAGCAAAGAGACAGATTCTTGGCAGTTCTCTACAAACAGGTTTTGTGCTGTCCAATGGCAGCAGCTCTAACTGGAGGTCTAGGCTATTGCCTAACCCGAACTTGATAATATGGAGTGGTATTGTTATCTTCTAGAATTAGTGATTGGAGCAAGAGCCTCTATGACTTGACTTTCTTAAGCTTCTATTTGGTTTGCTAACTGGTCAAATTCGGGATAAAGATTTTGAAGGTGTAGACTTTATGTAGTTGCTATCACCAAAAATATCAGGTAGAATGTATAAACAAATCAAATAAAGAGCACTGAATTTAATCTCAAATCGAGATTTTTCATTCATCAAACAAATTGAGAGCTATCAATTTGTTAGGAATATTAAAAGAAAGGTTTTACCTCAAATTAACATAAATTATTTATAAATAAGGATATTAGGATGCAAAGAGGGGCATCAGGAAAATCTCATCTTCACAGCTTAGCGAAAGGTATATATAAAAATGACTTGAGGATGCATTTCATTTCCATTCATGCTTCTTCGCATAAATTTTTAAGAATAAATGGGGATTCGCAGATGGATTTCATCCATTGACCATCAATGCATAACCAAATGTATTTAGTTTGCACCAATGCCAGTAAAAAGTCTCGCTACAATATTCTAAATTAAAAGATGGATATTTGGTATGATTCAAATTAAAATAAATCAAAAATTTTTGAGAAAAATATCCTACATCAAAAATCAATTTACTATAAAAATAGTGAAATCTAATTATATTTAAAAATAAAAAAAATTCAGGGAAAGAGGAATCTTCAGTTGATCTCTTAAGATTTATCAAACAATGTAGAAAATTAAGTTCATATGAATCAACAATACATTGGTTTAAGCATTTAAAATGTTTTCCTTTTTTTTTTTATTAGAATTATCTTGGCACTTAATATAATGCTTTTACAGGAAGTCAGAATAAAAGCAATTTTGAATAGTTTTGAAATTGAAGCATTAGTTTACATGCAATGTAACAACTTTTGGGATACACAGTATCAAAATATTGATGGAGTAAAATTGCAGATTAAAAAATACAATAACAAATATTCTTTCAGCATATATGTGAAAAATTATTTATAGTAAATCGTAAGCATTAAAAAATATTTTTGGAGGATACTTGTTTATGTTTAACAATGTTACACAATTAGAGGTAATAAGTTTCCATAAAAAAAATCAAAAGTTTTGAAATGTTCTTAACTTCTTTGGAATGTTAAAGCAGATTCTGTAAAGTAAGATATCATCACAAATCAAAATACATCAACATATAAAATGATTTCAAAAACAAATAATCTATTAATATTGTACAGTTAAATTAACACAAAAAAATTGCACAGAATAGAAAAACACATTTCATAAAAATGGAGAAACTATCATAATTATAAATTAATCAACTAAATACATGATTCTAGAAAGTCAGCTTCTAATATAATTTCAATTTGTTCTGATGTACTTTTAGAAAAATGTGAATCTGCCACTGACACTTCTGATGCCAGAGTATGCAAATCAGGTGCAGATCTTGATTTTGAAATTGGTGAAGCTCTATTTTCATCTTTTGCCAATTTAATTTCGGATTTCCCAGGTTTTGTTGAAGTAGTTCCCCGATTTGCAATATTAGATAATGTATTAAAAAATGGTTGAAGTTGTAAAATTGAATTAATGCTGGGCATTGAAAGGAGCAATTGTCCAGGGGTGAATGGAAGACGTTCATCAGATGGCACCTAAATAACAAAAATAAATTCTGAGATATATTACTACATATGTCAGCTAAGAATAAAATGAGATTTTTCACTAATATATTTAAATACACATCTTTTAATTCACAAAAATATAAACACCTTTTTGTTCAATAGGTTCGCTAATCTCATAATGTGGGGCACAAATTCTGGAGCATCTGGATTACTGTTTTCCCCAGCATTATTGCTTTCAGATGATAATGGTGGGCTGTCACCAATAAATGCCCAACGATACCTACATTTAATTGAAGAAAAATTACATCAAAATGCTTTAATTTTAAATTATTTTTAATGAAAACTGAAACCTAGTTAGCAAAAAGCATAATAAATGCAATGGACCAATATTTCAAAGACAGAATAATAATACAACTCCAATTCAAAATCTTAGAATAACCAAAAAAGGGATTGCATTCTTATAAAATACGTATCTTTAAAAATAAACAATATGGATGAACAAAAAAATTATAAAGTGTTCTCAATAAGCTAACTCTTATCATTCACACACCTACAGAATAAACATATGAATAAAAAGAGATTTTATATAAAAAAATTTAATATTTCCAGAGGCAATTCAAAATATAGGAATATTTGTAAAATTTTGTGATTGGTGTTGACAATAAAATTTGCATTGATGGAATTCTCTGTAGGAGTCCAGGACTTTCAACTGTCAATGTTTTCCCTTCAAGACCATTTACCATTTTGCTGTAGCTTTTATTTTTTAAATCAATTGATGCAGAAAAGTTTAAAAGATTTATAGATTTTAAGTATTGTAATAAATTGCAGTGTAAATGTGATATGTAGAAAGAATAAATGTAATACTAAACTTCTAAGAATATGAATATATATATTATGCAAATACGATTCCTTTTATTGACTTTTCAAAATATTGTTTCTTCAAATTAAATAATATACAAGAATATTTTACTTCATACAAATAAAAGTATTAGACGTAGCTCATAGATATATTTTGAAGATGTTTTACATCCATTTATATTTACATTGAATAAGAAGAGCATTGAAAGATTTGGAAATTTGTATCATAACAGCTAAGAACTTACATTGATATTTAAGTTGAATAAGAAGAGTATTGAAAGATTTGGAAAATTGTATCATAACAGCTAAGAACTTACATCGATACTTAAGTAAATAACAGTTTTGTAATAAATGAAAATATTGTAACTATATTACTTTATATGAATGTATGGACAATCCATTAAGTGAAACAATTAATATTTCTAGACAAAAAAAAAATGCACCTTTTAATTAAATGCAGAATAAAATATGACAAATCATACTGAATGAAATAGTTTTTCATACAAATAATTTTTCTGATAAATTCCGAAGATGTTTTATAATTATATTTTTATATTCATATTGCAAAAGTAGTGTTCTAAAAAATCCTTAATTTTACATCATAACAATAACAAAGAACTTACATTGTATTAGTTTCATAACAAAGGCAAGCATTTTTTTATACTAAATTAATATACTCTCATGAATAATCTGTTGAATAAAACTGGCATTTTTAGACAAAAAAAAATTAATGAAGAATAAAATGCTTTAATTTTGGCAAATCATAATGTGCAGAACATTTTAAACTTAACTTAAAATAACTTTTAACTTTACTTAAATTTATGAATAACTCCTCATTATTCAGAAATTTCATGCAAAAATAAATCAGAAATACTTTGAAAGGAACTGTCAGTATTTGGAAAAAATTTTATTTATAAGTTACCTTCCCTCCACAAAAACTGTTCAATAAAAATTTGTATAGTTCAGTTCATTCAATTTTATATGCTTAGTTAATTTTGGAAAATATATTATTGTTATAATGCATTAAGAATAAGCACATTTTATTGATTTAAATAGGAAATTAAGAGCTTTTCTTCATTAAATAGCTACCTTTATTGTATAAACTAAACATAAAAAGCAAAAATGTAGTGTTGCATAAAATTTATAAGAAACTTTTAATGAATACTACAACATTAACAAGTAATATATTTCTGAATTCAGAGCATGCAACCATATCAAATTGAAATTTTTTAGGAAATCACAATTTGATTTCCTAAAAGATCCCATTTTTTATGAAACTTTTGAAGATTATCATCCTTTTTTCTCCAAAGCTTCTTGAAATCTTACTGTCTTTTACATGCTCTAGTGCACTGGTCTTCAAACTGTGTTTTGCGGAACCCCAAGGTTCTGCGAGTCAAATAAAAATTCCAAAAACAAATTATAAAACACTCACACTAGTTAATTTGTATTTGTAAACTAAAAAATACAAATATAAATTCAATTATCTTTGAAAACTAATCATAAATTTCATATGCGAGCTTCTGACGTACGTGCAAAAGTAGCTCCAGATTTTCAATTGTTCAGTCTATTTTTAATGTGTATACAAAATAGACTGAAATCTAATTCAGAATCTATTTTGTATGTGTATACAAAATAGATTCACATTTGCTGCAGAGTTTGTATGATCATGATTATCTAAAGCTGAGCTACCAAAGTGAGTTTTATGGAAAAAAAAAAAAAAAAAATTTAACATAAGTGGCAACAAAAGCAAAACATAGCAAAAGCAAAACAATGAGGTGCAAAATATGAAATACGACTGCAGGTAACATGAATAGAACTAGATTTGCACATTTTGTGTTAAAAAATGCAAACACCCTCCAGTCTTTAATTATGAGAGGGTAAAACCTAGAAACCAAGTTAAATGCTACTAATGAATAAAATGCATTAATATTATATTAAAATATTTTGTAAAAAATATAACACTTTTTGTTATTTTTACATAAAGTACCTGTAAGGCATTTATCTACTCTAAATATTATTTTAAGACAAATTTCTTTAAGCGTGGGATGGAGCTGCCTGGAAAAAACCACTACAATTCTAAGGGTTCCATGAATCAACAAAGTTGGAAGATCACTACTGTAGTGAAATTATAAATTTTTATAGTTCAGTTTTTAATCTCATGTATATATATTCAAATTTTGGAAATTAAAATTTAATGATTATTTGATACTCAGATAAGTTAATTAAAAAAAAAAATTTTTTTTACCCAATTCAGTATGATTTTAAAATGTAAGTCAGGTTGATATATTAGTGATCAATAATGGTTTTGTTACAAAACAAATTTCAGCAAACTTTTTTTTAAAATATTTTTTAAACAATTTAAAGCAGTTGATTTTGATTTTAAGTACTAATATGTTATTAAATTTCATATTCATTTAATAAGAATTTGCTTTTACAACAGTTTTTCCATACCATAACTGTAATTTAATTTTTTCATTTTGAAAGCTGTCAGTAATCGTTTCATGTTAAATATTTGAAACCTTAATATTTGAAACTATATATAGCTTTAAAGCTGGTACTTATATATTTGGTTTTATTCTAGTTGATGAGAAGATGCTTCTTACTTGCTTCTGCTTCCAAAGAAATGAGTTAATTAAGAGCTTCCTGCTTAAGTGCTTACAGAGTCCAAACAACAATACCAATGGCATCAGCAAATGCAAAAATCTGCCGATTGATTAGAAATTGTTCCTCTAGAGTTAATGTTAGAACCTTTTATACTCTTGTGCAGAGCAAGACTGAACAGAGGACAAGCCAGTCATCTCCCTGTCTGAGGTCATGTAAAAAGATAATAGGTTCTGAAAGGTTGATCTGAATTTTGACACTTAGTTTATTTTCCCTTTTAGAAATAGTGACCATCTGGATCAGTTTTTCAGGTAAGTTGAACTCTTTCTTTGAGTCATAAGCAGCTTAAAATCTTATATACACATAGAGGATATAAAAACAAATTCTCTTTCTTTTGCATGATTTGTCTAAAATTAAAGATCTGTTCCATTGTCAATCTTCCCTTATGGATTGGTATTATTAACATCACACTAGAAGCAACACGAAGACTATTTGCGACAGACTTTGCAATTTTGAACCTCACTCAAGTGGCAAGAACAACACCTGAGCTGATACCTCCCTCTCCTAACTTCCATACCACACCAAATGGGAGGACTTTGGGCCTTGACAAATTTAACGTGCACCAGCCCAGCTACATGGGGGGTCTTTCAGGGCATCAAGGCTTAAACCCATGACTCAACAAAAATTGCCAACCGCGAGTCCAATATCTTAGCCACCATGGCTACTGTGGCCTTTCTTCCCTTAAAGAATCTACATTGATAATCACCAATGTTTTCAATATAAGTAACTAATCTGTTGAATATTATGTTCGGATAATAATTTATAAAAGGTTAATTGCAGGCTGATACATCTATAATTTGAGCACTCCAAGACATCTTTTTTATGTATAAGGCTAACTATGATCATCCTTCATTCCTCAGAACTTCATGGTTTCATATGAACTCGATACAGTGGTAGAATTCCTCAAAATTTTTATGTGCAGCATTTTTTATGACTTCTGAGGGAATGGAACCAGGGTCTGGAGATTTGTTATTTTTATATGTAAGTTCATTAACTCTTCTTGGATGTGGGACAAAACCATTGTTTACATCAAGAATTGCGATGACCAAAATCTCACCTTGCGAATTAACATTCAAACACATCATTTAAGTACTCATTCAGTTGGTAAATAAATTCCTTCATGTTGTTTAAATATTCTTTTTTTTTTCTACGTGCAGTTACTCTAGGTTTTAAAACTTTTTGATCATCAGTTATTTCATGAAAGAATGCTCTACATTCGTTAGATTTTCTCAGATGCTCAAAATCTCGGTATTTGTTTTTAGTAAAACTAATTTTAAATAAATTAAAATATTATTTTTTTTAAAAAAAACATGTTTAATTACTTAATTTAAATATTTGACTTCGCTAAGTTACTCGATTATTCACTCTTTCCTTGGATGTTAACTTTGCATTTCTCTCAAAATTAAAAATGGAACCTTCACTAAAAAAAATAATTTTTAGTCTTACACTGGGTTAGACTAAAAATTGAATTCCCAGTTTTATTTTAAAAAATTCACCCATACTGAAGAATGGGTAATCCAGCTAGTTTCTAAATAAATTTACCCAAATTTACAGAAAGCATTGCCTATAAATAAAATTAAGTTTGCATTAGCAAAATTTCATAAAATTAAATTTTTACATATAGCACTTAAACTATTAATTTTTATATGTATGTTATAAATCTACAAATAAAATTATTGTTTCTTTAATCAGATACAGCTTCCAAATTAAAATGTTTAAATATTCTGTTGTTAAAAATCATTTGAAATTTGAAAAAAAAAAAAAAAGTTTTGAAAACTGCTCTTCATGTCAAAGAACAAAAGCACAGTTTAATAATTAGTTTTATCGATATCTTTACAATATAATATTTATATATTATCCATATCAGGATAGGAAACAAAGGAAAATTACTAGCTAAAATAACATTTTGCAACATATTTCAACACTTAACCGAACATTATAATTTCCTATTGGAATATTATTTTCAAAAATATTGGTATTAAAAAAGGAATTTTTGTAAATATAAAAAATAATAGTTAAAGAATGAATTTTGTATTATTTTTACAAAAGAAATGTAAATTGATTGAAGCAACTAACCAAAAACTTATTTTTCAACACAGATTACAAAAAATTAATTATAGCTTCTAATATTGTAAAACAATTTAAAATGCAATTATTTCTTAAGACTTTGGAGATATTTATCAACAAAAAAAAAGTTACTTTTAAATTTTTAAACATTACAAGAAAAAAATTAAAATTTGAAAAGAAAAAAAAAAAAAAAAAATCTGCACTATGTGACAAATAAATGGAAGAAAATATACATACATCTGAAACTGTGGAAGAATATTTGCTGGTAAGGCAACAGTCATATCTAGAAGCTTACAAACAGATAAATATAAATGCAGCCATGCTGGATGGTTATGTGCATTTAAACCATTGCTACTGTTTAACACCCAAGCTGAATCCAAAGTTGATATTCGTCTTAAGTGGGAACTGAAATATTATAGATGAAATTGAGTGAGTTAACAAATCTTCAAAAAATTTAGCATTCAATTACTTAAAATTACCAAATTAATTTTCAAGGTTTTCATTAAATTAATTTAAGAAAAAGTAAATAAAACAAAATCACTAAAAATGAAGTTAAATTGGATAATAATCAAAAGGTGATTCTTAAGATCCCCAATCATTAAAATGTGTGTGTGAAATGTATATTACTCATAAAATACAAGAATAAAATTAATTCAAAGAGAGTTACACAAATTCAGTTACCTCGATAAACAATAAAATAGAAAACAATAATGTAAAACGCAAAAAGATGACATATTAAAACAAAAATGGTATACATATTCTACAGTTCCACATTTTTATAATTTAAAACCCTTAAACCTTAAGTATCATACCTATGTAAAAAATGTCAGACCAATTTGACACATTTGCTAAGATCTGGGAAAAAGGTTTCATAAAAAAACAAAATGATATTCACTATTATTATATATTCTACAAGATCGTCGATTTATTGGTGCTAATTATAGTTCATCAATACCATCATTTATTTCTAGCCTGTGAATAAATTGAACTAATTCTACATCATTCAATAATGGTGTACTTTTTATAAAAATGCAGCAGCAAAATTTAAAATTCTCTGCTGCCAATTATTAGAGACTCAAAAACAAACAATTTTCGACAAAAATGTAAAACACCAACAGCGAAGGTGACATTTTTCGAACACTGACTGCTGAGATTTAGTTTTTATTAACGTCGCACTAGAAGCAACACGAGGGCTATTGGCGACGGACCTCGTAATTTTGAACCACGGTCAAGTGACGAGGACGACACCTGAGCTGCACCCCCTCTCCTAACATCCACACCACGCCAACGGGAGGACTTTGGACCCCGAACAGATTTAACGTGCATCAGCCCCGGCTACACGGCGGGTCTTTGGCGGCCAAGGATCGAACCCGCGACTGAGCGAAAACCGGCGGCCGTTAGTCCACGACCTTATCCACTAGGCTACCGCGGCCCCACTGACTGCTGAGAAATAGATCTTCACAAAGGCAGAGGAAAGATTAAAAAATTTTACTCACACCGAGTCGATGCAAGATTCTTTCATGGGTAAAAAAAAAAAAAAAAAAGAGAGATTCTAACCGCTATTTAAATACTACGATTACGGTTTTAAGAAAATGCCTCGCGTCGAATTTCAATCTTAGCACTCTAGCGTATACGCAATCTCGGCATCAACCAGCATAGAATATAACAAAAAATTAATCCATAAACAATATTTTAATTATTTTGCAAAGAAATAAAACCATTTAAAAAGTTGTACAAATTCATTTTGAGATGAGAGTTCGCTTGCAATGCGAAAAGGATATTGTCATAATACATACACCAAGATATATTGTCGTTGACACTTTTCACAAGTATTTAGAAAGACGATTTATCATAGTTCAGCAGTAAAAAAGGTTAAAATCAAATTAGACAATATTGAACAATAACAATTTCATGGCGAAAGAAATCAATATTACTTGGAATTGAAGGA
This sequence comes from Nephila pilipes, assembly GCA_019974015.1. Lineage (NCBI taxonomy): Eukaryota > Metazoa > Arthropoda > Arachnida > Araneae > Nephilidae > Nephila > Nephila pilipes. Next base: position 231,088 of record BMAW01094049.1, read on the forward strand.
TCATTAAATTGTAATGGAAACACTAAGATAAACAGAACTTTAAAACACCTTTTCTTTATATATATATAATATCAGTATAAGTTCATTGATTAGCATACTAACACCTTCTTTAAATACCATGCAATGATATTTCTAATTTTTTACATGAACAATTCAAACCGTATATTATAAAAACAAAAAATCTGTACTGTTATGTTATATACAGTTTTTATATGCAGAATGTTTTATTCATCTTAAAATAAACAAAAAAATTTAAGAAATTATATGCAAGGCTTGAAAACAAAGGAAACATGCTCTGGAACCTCTAAAACCCAAAACTGCACTTATTCAAGCACATAATTCTCATAATAATGCATATTTCAAGCACATAATAATGCATATTTCAAGAATTAAAAGTGCACCTACATAAGAATGTAATTCTTGCACTGAAGTATTCCAGTATCTCTATATATATTTTTAATCAACTACTATGTGCGTATTTTTGCTAGAGTTGCTTTTGCAATTTTCACTGAGTTAATGTTACACTGAATTTATGCCATGAACACAACAATAGAATGAATGAAACAGATTTCCAAATCTAAACTACCTACAAGTCATCCTATGTGTATGTGTGGGAGAAATGTAATAAAACTATTTCAACCTAAAATGGCAATGGACTTGATAAAATGTATGACATATATGTCATACATTTTCTATTATATTATTCACAGATTAGAACACAGAAAAAAAATTGATATCTAAAATTTAATACACATGGAGAATATTTTGGATGTATTTGATGTAATTTGCCACAAGAAATCAAGGCATAACGCTAATTTCAAAATATATAGTCATATAGTGGAAGTCATTTAAAAACAGGTTGCATTTATCAGAATGTTAGCAGCATACGACTGGTATATTACATTAAGTAAGATATTCATACAATCACAAATTAAAGTGTTGCTCTTATTTCTAAATTAAATTAATTCATGTTAGCTTAATGCGAACACAACTCAAAATAGATCTCTCAATGATTGATCTTCCATTAGCAATTCAATTTCACTTTTATTATGTCTGTCAAATTTTGCCATCAGAACAATACAGATAAAAAGAAAGTAATGATCAGGCATCCATAAAACCTCAGTTTGTCCATCCAACAACAAGAATAAAATCATGATTCCTTATTTCAAACAACAGTTTTCAAGTTCTGTGGCAGCAAAGAGAAATGAATGATTCAAAATAGCAATGCTAATTCAAGGAATCAGTATTAGACTAGTATATAAAATAGCTATTTATAAATAAATAGCATTGTGCAGTTCAATGCCACAAAGATTTCAGATTCAGTCTGTCAGAATGGTTTTTTTTTACTTCAGTTGAACTGCTTCACTTCCATATGCTCACAGTAACATTCACAAGTTTTTATATCTAATTTTACAACAGCTTGACATATTAAAAACCTTTCTGATATGAAATCCAATGATTACACTATGGTACTAAATTTAACAATCAACATCTCACTAATACATTCATTAGAGTATTAATATCTTAAAGTAATTCACTAACATATGTTTCTCCTTTAAAATACAACTCAATTTCTTTTCAAAAATACTAATTTTTTAAATATCTAAATATACTTCTGATAACAAAATGTCTAAATTAACTTCCATTTTCTTCAAAAGCCTTCACCCATAAAGTATCAATTTCTGCATTTTGCTAAGGTGTCACCAGTGGCATATCTAGGGTATGGTGGGCAGGGCAGGTGCCATAGAAGCCACTGGTAAGGGTGTCATTGCTGTACTTGTGCCAATGCCCCACCAAGTTAATAATTTTTTTTTACTTATTGATTGAACAACAAACATCTTGAATTAAACATAAAAAAATTGAATAAAAATGTTACAAAATATTATGGAAGAAAATATTTGTTTTGTAATACTACATGATTCTTGTTCAACTTTAAAAAGAAATGTTCTATAATTTTTCACAAAATACTTTCACTACGTTCTGTGAAGTTTTATTAAACATGGTTATGAAATTGGCAATAGCATCATCTGTTTTGTTAAGACTACTACAACAACTGTGATGTCCAACAACATTATGAAGAACTTTTAATTTCAGAATACCGCTTGAGAGCCTAACAGTAAAATATAAGCACCTGAAGAAAATTCTTTAATTTATTATGAATATAAAAAGTGTTTTTCTTATTTTCTTTGCATAGCAATCCAAATAATGTTGTCTATAACAGTTTCCTTTGTCAGGTATGGGAGATCTTTTAGCAAATTGAAATTAATCTTGAACTACTTGAGCATCACAGAAATCAAGATTGATTATGGGATTTTGCTTTAAGGAGTGTTAAAGAGAATAAATTGAAAAACTAATTTTGAGCTCCTTATTAATGAATTTGCATCAATGAAAACAAGAAAGGTACAGTTCTAATAATCATCAGAAAATATCGCTATTGTACTTATAAAGTTTTTAAATATTTAATAAATGAATATAAATATATATTGATAACTTTTTAATTGTGACATTTTTTTTAACAATAATGTAATTTTTTTTTACATACAAGTGTATATTTTTAGAATCTTGCATTTTGTCATTATTCATACAATAATTTTGTCTAGTTTTCATAATTTGATTGATTTGGTTCGTTTGGATATCAACATTGGAGAATTGATATTTTTAAATTAATTTTGATGTATGTGTACATTGGAATGAATTTTAAAAAATTTATGTCTCTGAAATCAAATAAAAAAAAAAAAAAAAAAAAAGAGATAAGCATATAATTTTAAATACTTTAATGGGGAATGCAATTTAAATTCTTGCCCAGTGCACCATTTTATGTACATAAACCAATGGGTATCATTGAGTCTATGCAAAACCACTTCTAAGTGAAAGAGTACATCCAAATGACTGTTGTTTTCTGACACAATGAAAATGGCATATTTAACAAAACATTTTATTGATTGTAATGGAACAAGTAAGCCAAAAGGCTTTTACAGCCTTATTTTTCATTAATTATTATATTCAATAGTATCTTATGTTTGAAAAATTTCATGACCTCTCACAACGAGAATAAAGAAGGGACCAATTTATCTAATTATATTGAGAAGAAAAGTTTCTTATCAACTTGTCATATGAGAAGAGGAAAGTCTGAGATGAAAATAGCAAACATTGAGTACTGGATCTATTTTATTCTATTGAAAACTTGAGAGAGCGATGGAATGTATTGTAGTCAATATGAGCCATCCAATCCAAATGTGACAGAAGACATCGATGCTACAATGTCTGGCTGTCTAATTCCTTGAAAAAAACAGAACTGTCATTTTTTCTGTAACTTTTAAATAAGCAGATGTGAGTGTGTGAAAGTGAAATTTAATGGCACAAGAGCCAGATGTGACCATGATGTGCCAAACAAGGTGTATCTGTGGTTAAGACATTTCGAAAAAGAAAAAAAAGGAAAAAAGATATGAATTGGTTGAAAAGAAGGAGGGTCGAAAATACAGAAGAATTGCTGGGGTTTCCCGGGGGCACCTCACTCATGTTTACCAGAGACAGTAATCCTCATGGGAAAGAAAAATTCACTAAAGTACTTCAGAGTCATGATGCTTATACCTACCTAAAGAAGGCAAGCCCCTGAGGACCCTGATATAGTTCCCTAGGGCAGGGGCCCATCTATACCTCCAGACATTTAAGTTGCCTCTTACAACATGCATGAGCTACACATACAGTGGGACTAGTCTTTCATACTTGGTCACTACAAAGGTATTGATAAACAAACTGTCTGTGGACGCGCCCGGCCGCCCCCAACCAGCATGAGAATGGGGTTATTCAGTAAAATTAAAATGAATGATTGGCTTATTTTCCTTTCTTTTGAACTTCACTTTAAGAGGATCCTGGAGAGTTTGCTGCTCTTAAATTGCTGCAATAATAATTTTTTTACAATAAAATATACCATCTAATTAATACTTTCAGCTCCCCTGGTAATGATGATAACTATTTACAATTTTACTTCAAATTATAAACCATATATATTCCCTAAAATTTATTTTATGTAAGAAGAAAATTTTATTTTCAGTTAAGAAATAATTGAATTTCTTCTATTTAAAAAATTGTAATTAAATTATTTCATACTTTAAAAGTACAGGTTTTTAAATTTAAAGAGATGTAAAGTGTCATAAAACCGCAATGCATTCAGGAATGATGAAACAGTTGATACTTATAAGGTCATTTAAATTAATTTTTGCACTTGAATTATGTAACATTTCTTCAATTTCTAATTTAACATTCGTTTATTTTCAAATGGAATTTACGTTTCGCTTAGTATTGATGTTAAGAACAAATAAACTATTAAAATGTAGATTCAAATATATAAATACAGTGTTTTTAAGTCAAATTAATTTTCTCATAAGATTATAAATATAATCTTTTTTTAAAAAAATTCATAGGTTGAGATTATCATTAAGGTTGCACTTAAAAGCAACATAAATTCAAATATGTGACTTACAGGCCATTACAGTATATTTTACACCTTAGGCGCCCAAAAACCAAAAGTGACTGTGAAGTGATTGCAATCCTAGAACTGAAAGTGAAATCTACAGTACACAGCACATAAACTGAAAAAATAGCCCTATGTTGGTATGTGTCATATTTTTTACATAAGAATATAACTGTGGATTGAAGTTTCAACAGTAATTGTCTTTTTACTCTAAAAAAGTGTTCTGATATATGCTTTAAAAATGCTATAATTCACCAACCAATGACACGACCTAAAATTTGTCTACTTTTTCATACTAAAAAATACAGGTAGTACATAAAATGGAAACACATGGAATTAGAATTACTAATTTCATTAAAATGGTATTGGGCCATCAAGAGCATCATGAACATGTACATAGATTTCTCGCATGAGAACAGTATTTTATACCATTCTCCCAGTAAAATAGCTTCAAATTCTGCTGTTGATGAAGGTAAAGAAAATCGTCCTCTCACTTGCCACTCAAGATTATTACTATGAAGGTTTGAAGATGTAAAGATCTGGTGGTTGAGGACAACAATGCAACTTTTTCAATTCTTCCTCATGTTCATTAAATTAATTTGTAACACACTTAGCGGGATGGACAGGATCATCGTTATCTGCCTGAAATAAGTAATATCCACCAAAAAAGATTTTCTGTGTCATTGAATGAACATGATCCTACATCACATTTAAATACATTTTAACTGTAATGTGATCCTTCAGAATAACAATTGGTCTTAACAAATGCTTACAGATAGCCCTGCAGGAAGTCTCTAAAGAAACTCTTCCTTGTAGTGAGAAGCAAAGAGAAAGACGATTCCTCTGATCAAATTACATCTTTTCAATCATCAAGGTTTCAGTTCTTATACATCAATAAATAATGCATGCAGTGAGGCAGAGAGTAAGTAATGATTCATCTGCCTTTCTCAACACAGTCTAAAAAATAAATCTGTGAAGCTCCCAATGAACTTTTATACTTGAAATAGGATCTTTCTAACTAATGTCTAAACCAGCTATTTGCTCAACTGATGATTTATGTTTTCAGTGAATAATTTGAGTCCTTACTCACCTAACCACTGTCTGAAAATTTCTTTTTTGGTGTCCATGATGGATTTATTAATGTCAAACTAAGAAGCAACAATTGGTGATTGACTTCATAATTTTGAACAGCAGTCAAGTGAAGAGAATGACATCCGAGATGACATCTACCTTCCTATATCTATTTATAGTCTCCTTGTCCAGGTGTAAAACAAAGTTTTTTTATATATATCCATAATTTTAGATACAGTTTTTCTTGCTACAGTTATCAATACTGGCTATTTTAACACTAAACTCCCAATTAATAAGTACCAGTAATCATGCTTAATTACAAATATTACACAATTAGTATCATATCTGTAAGCGAACCACTTAAAGCAGGTAGTCAACTATATATATTACTATTATATTTTGTCTACCCTTAACGTGATTACTTTCAGATGAGATATTAAAAAATAAACATTGTAATTATGTTAAGAAAACTAAATTTCTGTGAGATAATTTTAAATACAATATTTGAAGAGAAAAAAATTCACAAAGAGCATAATATTACAAATAATACAAGATTAATAAAACATTGATAATTGGAGTACATTGAAAATCAAGGAAGGAATTATAATATAAAAACAATACCAAAAAAATACCAATTCTAGTGATGTCAGTGAATTTTATTGAATTTCTTTCTTAATGCATAAAAATTACAGTAAAGATAATTTAAGTTGAATATTAAAGATTATAAAGAAAAATATAGTTTATACTTGCTAGTAAATGTTCTTATATCTAGATGAATTGAAGTACATTACCTTTTAACTGACAACATTCCCTTTTCTGTTTATCATTTTTATAAGAAAAATTAAAAATCTATGAACTTCCTGTCAATGAAATTGAACTCTATACAATAATTAAAATGCCAAAATTGACTAATAAAATGAGAATTCCAGAAGCAATTTAAATTGACAGAACTTAGAAATAAGAATCGGATTCGAACAAGTTTCAAAATACATGAAACACACATTTAGTTAACATGTATAATTAGTACAAACTGTCACATTTTACAAAGAAAAACTGTATTGAGTGTGAATAATTAGAAAAGAAACTATGAAATAAAAAAAAAAATCAAAAATCGCTACATATAGAAATACACATAACATAGAGATCCTAAAAGTTATGTTTAAAGATAAAATACTAATATAAGATTCAAGGGAGGAATGATTAAATGAGTAAATAATAAAATACTAAATTTATTTGAGACTGCTACTTTAAGGTATTCAATTAAAAGAAATTGGTAAAAATTTTAGAAAATGTTTATATTTTACATGCAAGTAAAAAACTATCTGCTAAAAAATAAAATATGTTAAATTATAACTAATGCATTAGATTCAGTACATTTATATGAAGCAGCACAGAAGAAAAATAAAAATATATAAATAAATTTCATTTTAACAATACATCTAGAAACAAGATACAAATATTATCAGACTGACAACAGACATGCACATGCACAAAAATGCCAGTTAGTGAAAAGATTCTGAAGAGATTTTAGTTTAATGAAGCAGAAAAAGTCTAATAGACAGCAAACCCAACACAAAAGGATTCCTTATTTAGCTTAAGTATTGTAATCAAGCACCAAAGATCATGCCAGATTTTGTTTACAAATACCTGTTAATTTTTCTGAGATCAACACCATCACCACTTTTTGAACCAGGGATACAGCAGGCAAAAATAATTTTTGTTAGAGAAAAGAAAATGACAGATTAGAGAACACAATGATAGATAAATAAAAACACCACACAAGAAATACAGTCGACCCTTGGATAGTACCATATTTTATAAGAATAAATGCATGACACACTTTTTACAAGTTGAAATGAAATGTTATGATGAAATTTTCACTAATTTTTCAAGTGCAATTTTATTTCAAAGAATGGTACTTGTGCAAAATCCCATCAACCATTTTCAAAACACCAAAGAGTGAGTGATAGTTTTTCGGTACAAGAACCAAATCTAATTAACTAAATCAGAAAAATGCAACTACCAAAGAAATGCAATATTCTACAATTAATAAAAAGAGTAAAATCAAACAGCTTTTCTTATTTTGTTTCTCTGTTTGCCACCAAGACTATGCAATACCAAACTCATGGCTTTATGTAACATTGCTTAGCCATTATTTTAAACAAGATGTCTAAAAGCTGTGACAAATAATTGCCATTTTTCTGATTTTCCATCATTTAAAAAAAAAACTATTCGTTTTGGACCTGCCTGCCACAGAACTATACTATTTAGGACCTGTCTATGCTAGTGTATTTTCTACGGTATCAAAATCCTGGCAGAAAAGAAGTGTGTTAATGGATTCTAAACATCATCATACTTGAAAATGGATGGTGGTGAAGCATTAAGATTGTGCTAAGAGAATATATATTTAGAAAAGAACATGATTTGAGGATTCCTCTACTACATTTCTGACAAACTCAGATTTATTGATAGCTGGTGTAAATAAGTACAATTTAATGGGAGGAAAAAAACAATTATGAGGGTTGTTCAATAAACCCTTAGAAAAAGATAAGAAATCTACCTAAAATAATATTTTTCTAAAATTTTCAACATAATCTCCTTTTAGCTCTATACACTTTTTTAAGCTTTCCTTCAACTTTTTAAAGCCATCTAAAAAGTACGAATTCGGAAGGTTCTCAAAAGAGACATTTATTTGGGCGATGGTCTTTTCGTATGAAGTGAATCATTATCCATCAAGCCATTTTTTTAAAAATTTGGAAATATTAAAAAGAGTCATACTGGGGCCCAAAATCCGGTGAATGTTGTAATAATTCGAACTTTAATTCCATGATTTTAGCATCCAAACTGCACCAGTGTGCACCCGTGCATTGTCTTCACAGAAGATGGATCTTTTACAAATGTGGACGTTTTTCTTTCATTTCTTCACTCAACCGGTACAATAACGTTGCATAACACTCTCCAGTAACCGGTGTGTATTATTCCGTGTGCATCCCAAACAACCATAGTCATCACCTTGATGACCAACTTCACCGCCTTTGCTTTCTTTGAAGCTCGTTCACCTTCAAACAGCCACTGTTTTGACTATTCTGTCGTATCTGGAGTGTAGTAGTGTATCCACATTTTGTTCCCAATTATGTATCAACTCGTAAACTAGCCAGGATTGCGACAAAAAAGCGCCAAAATAGCCTCAAAGTTGACCACATGAATGCCGAGATTTTTTTCTCACCCAATTTTTCACACAAAATTGAAAACACATTACCTAGGAATAGGCCAGTTGCCACGACTATTTCGCGCACTGCAATTTGTCGATCACTCAAAACTGTATTATGGATTTTATTAATCACTCCAAGAGTAGTCACTCCCACTAGACATTCCAAACAACATTCATCTTTTGCAGATATACGGCCACGTTTAAACTCCTTTTTCTTAAATGTTTACAGTTGCAAACACAAAAGCAAGTATGTCATAAACTTCATCCAACTTAGCTGTGACCTCTTTCAGCCTTTACAATATTAGTATTTAATCATCGCTCAAGAAACCCACTTTTTTCCATTTTTCTAAATAAACACAAGTTTCTTACTTCAATCGACAATTAAAATGAAAATATGTAGTGGATATAATTATGATTTAGACAGATGCCTAGTGAATCATAATACTTACTAAAATAAATCATTTATGATGCTACAAGCAACATCTCTTGGATTTTCCAGGGACTTATTGTATGACCCTCTTAGTTTGAGTAACAAGACAGTAATAGACTGGAGTAATTATCTAACCAAGATATGCTTACAGGTGGTTTTTTTTTTTTTTTTTTTTATCTAGGCCAAAGAAAATTTCAATGCCTAACTACATAACAGATATCAATGTAAATATGTAAACAAAACCAAAAACCCAAGCAGGGTAAGTATCCCTTGAGTAATGAATGTTAGGAGGAATTTGCAAGAACGAGTATGTCATTGTTGGAGCTTCTGATAGAATAACTAATCTTTTCCTAAGCAATTATAAAAAATATTCAAGATGGATGCCACAATTTTTAGGATTCTTGGGAAGCTAATAAAATTAAATGCAGCAAAGTTCAAATATTTTAAAAGTTAGCAATCAATATAACTTTGTTGATCCAAAGACTAGTGTGAATGAACACAAAAAAAATTGAGACAGTATGACACGCTAAAATGATATAACAAAAAACATCTGGGAACAAATGGAAAAAAAAAAAAACAAAGAAAAAAAAAACCACTCAGATTTAAAACTTGTTTTATGTATGTCACCTTGAATTAATAATAAATAATTCGATATAAAAACCAACGTTTTTAAAAACAACATTTTTATATGGTGGCAAAGTTTATTAGAGAAAATTATTTAAAACTGTTAGTTATTTTTAACTTTAAAATTTACTTAAAAAGAGACATTTGTGAGCGTATTAAAAAATTCATAATACTCATAAAATCAAAACATGCATTTGAAAGTTTGTAAGTCATTCTATTAAAAAAAGAATGGGAACCAGAATCCAGAAAAAATTATTGTGATAAGACACGGCGCCAAATATTGGAAACTTTCTTTCTAGCGAATGATTACTGACTAAAAGTCAGCAACCCTTACTATCTCGGAGATAATAAAGGGGAGATAGTATCTCCCCTTTGTGAGTACAAAAGGTTTACGATACCGCATGCTGCGTGGGGAGTGCCCGGTGCTCCCAGAGGGGGAAAGAAATTTTTTCCTCAATCCTAAAAGCGCCGAGAGGAAAGAATATTTTGACTTATTAAAATTATTGAAATATTAGTTAAAACTTGTCGCAAACGTCTAAATATTGCATTGTTAGGCGAGTATGAACGATTCCCAAAATTTCAAAGCTCTAGCTTGATGGAAAGTTGGTTAAATTAATGATCGAAAATTTGATGACACACACACTCACACCAAGTGAAATTCAGAAAAACGTTGTAACAAAACCTATTCACTGCTATCTGGAATGAAATTAAGGACTTTGGGCAGTTGAAATGATTTGTGTAAGCTATGATGGAATTGGCCAATTCTTGCAATTGACAGGGAAATTGCACCAACTTTCCTGATTTACAGAATTTTACACAAGTACCTGAAGGATATATATATTTTTAAAAAGTCACTGTTAGAATACTACAGTTTTTACAATTTGATATTATTTTCTATAAATGAGAAATAGTACTTGTTAATTTTTCATAGGTTTAAATTGAATAACTGATTGTGTTCAATCCAAAAATAAATTAAATAAAAAAAGTTGTAACATCAATTTCAAAAGTCTTTAATGCAACAGAAATGCAGTTTCCCTTTAAAAAGTAAACAGAAAAATCTTAAAAGATTATACAATAAAAAAGTCATTACATTGCAATATTTTGGCTGCATTAATAATGTTTAGTTTAGTTTTAATTAACGTCGCACTAGAAGCAACACGAGGGCTATTGGCGACGGACCTCGTAATTTTGAACCACGGTCAAGTGAAGAGGACGACACCCGAGCTGGCACCCCCCTCTCCTAACATCCACACCACGCCAATGGGAGGACTTTGGATCCCGAACAGATTTAACGTGCATCAGCCCCGGCTACACGGCGGGTCTTTGGAGGCCAAGGATCAAACTGAGCGAAAACCGCCGGCCGCTAGTGCACGACCTTGACCACTAGGCTACCACGGCCCACCTGCATTAATAATGACATAATGCTCACAAAAAATAAATTCTATAAAAAATACAAATTATAACTCAGAATTTTTTAAATACGAGTTATAAATAGTTCAATGTAAATTCTAAGTACCTACTTTGAACTACTCTATAGAAAATACATATGACTAAGAATTATTTGATGTCAACATATATGTATAGATATATAATAAAATCAATTAATTTTATAAAACAAAGAAAATTCATCATAAAGTTGAACTTTCCACTGATAACTGATACAGACATATGTTGATAATGGCCCATTTGGAAGGAAAAAAATAAGCAAGAGAATATAATTTTATAATTAGAAATTTATTAATAACAAAGATCAGAGCTGAATGAATATAATTGCACTGTATAATTCATGCATAAAAACTCACTGAATATTTAAGGAGATGCTAAAAATTGGCAAGAGTGAAAAAAATCTTTGCAATATAATTGCACATTTTATACTTCAAGTACGGAACCAACTATAATAAAAAAAAATTGAGTCATGTAAAATGCATTTTAATCAATTTGTTATTTTGCACTGTACAATTATATTCATTAAGTGATTTACTATCAAGGGACGACTGTAATTAGCATATTAACTATTTTCATACAATTATTCGTATTTTTAAAAGTGACTTTCAACATATATATATCAATAGCAGATATAAATAAAACACATTTGAGATTTTCTTTAAGAAATTGCAAGAAGAAAAAATTCCATGACCAACTCTGAACACAAAAACAATTTGTTTCAAAAATATTAAATTAACTGTTTTAAATGCAATTACATAATTTGTTAAAATTCTTACATTAAAAAAATCAGTAATTAAACTTAAAATTGTCTAATACTTTAAAGGTTTCCATAATAGCTATATTGTAGACATAATCCTTCTACTTACTATTTATACCACTTGGATGGTTATTTAAAAATGTTAAAAACACAAAGGATGGTTATTTAAAAATGTTAAAAAAACAAAAATAAAGGAACACTACTATTCTCCACTGCTATTAATTTAGTGACTATTTTTGAGAATTTAAGAATTGAGTTATTACAATCAATAAAGATCCATTTAATTTATTTAATAAACAAAAATATTTTTTATAAAAAGCAGAAAAAGCTAACACATGAATTTTCACCAAGGACTTTACAAAGCAATAACATATATATAAAAAAATACAACACAAAAACAATAACATATTCATTACCTAAATTCCTCACTATCTGCACATAAATCATATTCTATCTGAGTAAAAACTTGAACCTTGAAAATAAATTAATAATTATGAGCAAAACTAACTTTTACATGTATTTATAGTTATTATATACATTCAATAATACATCTTCATGAGTAAAAAAAAATGAGAACACAACTTTACATGAGATACTAACTTTTACATGTAATTATAGTTGTATATACATTCAATAATATGTTTTCATGAGTAAAAAAATTAGATTCATTAAAAAATTAAAAGTTTATAAAAAAATAAACATCTATAAAAATTACTGAATATAAATTTTATGTGTAAAATAGTATGAATATCAATACTTTAAGCATAAAGAGATAGAAAAATGTCTACTTAGTACAATTAAATAACAGCAAAAAACTTGGATAAAAAGCAAATGAACATCAAAGTCTTCATGTAATCATTTTTAAGACTTAAAAAATTACATACAAATGTCCTATTTTCTTATGCATTTCATATCAGAATTTTAAATGCTAAAAACAATAGAACAAGCAGCAAAAATAAACATATGAAACAATACTGGTTGTTTAGGAAATAACTTTTATAGAACTTAATACTGATGCAAAAGGTAAGTTTCACACATACCAACAAATGTATGAGAACTTCTCTGCATTTCCTGGATTTGAAGCAAAAAAATTTCAAATATTTTGGTAGCACTAAAAATAATTTATTTTGATCACAACAGAAAATTTACTTGAAAATAATAGAAAATCTATCTTAATCACAATATATAAGTACATTGTGAATAAATCTTGAGTATTTATATAAATTTATATTACTGTACATCATATAGATAATGGACTGAAAAACTGTACTCAGAGCTGAGAGAGTAACATTGCTTAGTTTTTCCCACATACAAATAGACCACTCTTCAAAATGAACCTAAAGATCACTACTTTCCCATAATGAAAACATGATTTCTATTTTAAATTTATAGAAGAAATAATTTAACACATTATGAAACAAAATCATAAATATAAGCAGTACTATTTTATCATAATAATATTTTTTTGGTACCAATACTCCAATCAGATTATGCAGTTTCAATAACACAAACATTCATATTACATTTGCAACATAAAAATATTGATATATTGAAATATAAAACATAACCCTCAGATAACTGAGGAAAGTTTAAATAATCCATTAAATACTTAAACTATCCCTCAAAGAATAATAACAAACACAGCGTTAATAAAACATACGAGATTTTAATAATTTTAAGAAATCTCAAAAAATTTTAATGAAAAGTTTAAAACTAACAGGTAGAGGAAAGCATTTTTAATAAGTAAGCATTACCATTTAAACTATGAAACAATTATATTCTATGTAAAAATAAATTATTACAATTTTAAAATCGTTATGCTATTTTTCATAGCTGTATAACAATTCCATAAATATGCCCTTTACCAATCCCCCTAGTTAATCACTACAGTACAGTATATTTTAAAAAAAATTTAATTTAATTTTAAGCTTTTCTACCATTATATACGAGGCATATTCGGAAAGGAAATACAGTTTCATCATACCACTGCCGAAACCTGCGGTCGGCATTTTACGCATGCACACTAGTCTTCCTTGTTCACTGGCTCTCAACGGATGCCATTTTGGTTGCTCTACATTGTGTTTTCTGTTTGCTATACACATTAATAATGTTTAAGACAATTACTGATCCAGCTGGCTGTGAGATTCATGTTGCAATTCGATTTATGAATGCGAGGTAAGCGAAACCGGCTAAAATTATTGTCCAGTTAAATATATTTAAGGTTAAGACATGATGAGGGATGGAAAGGTAAGGAAGTGGGTTAGAATATTTAATGAAGGTCGAACAAATGTCCATAAGGTTTGGAGTGGTCGTCCTTCTGTTGTCAACGATGATCTGGTAAAGGAGAGATGAAAAAATCCATGAGAATAGAAGTTTCACAATGACGACACTTTCAGATGAATTTCCGCAAATTTCATGACAGTTTTGTACGAAATTGTTACAGAGTAATGACAGTTATATACGAATTGTGCTTAGGTTATCACAAGGTGTGTTCCCAATGGGTTCCAAAAATGCTCACTGATGTTCATAAAACCAAGCGACTAGGCAGTACATTGACATTTCTCACAAGATACAGTGAAGAGTGAGAGGATTTTTCAACCAAATTGTAACGGGATGATACATGGGTTCATCATGTCACGCCAGAATCGAAACAACAGTCAATGGAGTGGAGACACACTCAATCAAAAAGACAAAAGTTCAAAATGACACCGTCAGCACAAAAAAACATGTGCACTGTGTTCTGGGACAGGAAAGGGGTTTTGCTTACTGAATTTCTTCCCAGAAGTTCAACCGTGATGCGGCACAATATTGTGAGACTTAAGAAAACTATGGCATGCAATTCAAAACAAATGGAGAAAAATGCTCAGTAAAGAAATTGTATTGCTCCATGACAATGCCCGGCCCCATACTGCTGGTGTCACGTGAACGTGATTCAACAATTTCGTAGGGAGCAGTTCAATCACGCACCATGCAACCCAGACTTGGCACTGTCTGCCTACCACTTATTCCTGCACATGAAATGCGAGTTAGGCGGCAAACACTTTGGATCCAACAATGAAGTGAAAAATGCAGTGGAGTCATGGTTATTATCATTGGCGGGAAGTTTCTATGAAGAAAGTATAGAAACACTGGAAACCCGCTACAACAAGTGTTTGAATACGGCGGAGACTACGTAAAAAAATAGTTTAAGCTCTTTTATGTAAAAATAAAATTGGCTTGAAAAAAATGTTAACTAGATGTTTTTCAAAATGGTACTTAACTTTCCGAATACCCCTAACATTTTATAGTACAAAAAAAACTTACAAAATCAAGCAGAAAACTATAATCAGAAGAAGAGATATAAAAATCTTTTAAGTTGCTCAAGTTTTGAGTTATGGCGAGGAAAACTAGCAACAGGTAAGCTAGGATCAAAAAGTCAAATAAAAAACAAAGAAAATTTAGACAATACTGCATTTTAATAATTCTAAAGAGTTTACCATTTCAGTGATTATTACAGGCCACAGCGATGTAACATGGTGAGGAGTCATACGAACTAAAAGGACACGGAAGCATAAGAAAATATGTGCCTGCACAATTGGAACGTGTGATATTCTTAAACTTTCTGTCAGCCGTTCTGAAATAAAATTTAAAAAATAATAACAGAAAAAAAATTAATACTCTTATTTCTATTCGTCTAATTTTTCAAAGTAAAGAATTTTGAGTGATAACTGTAAAAAAAATTATCCCCTAAACCTTGCTCATAAGAAACAATGAGATATGGCTCTAAAATTTGGCAAAAATTACAGAAGAATGGAAAAATATGATCATATGTTGCAAATATATGCAATTTTCTTAGTTAAGACTTAAAGTATAATTTTGAAATACATATGAAATAGAAATTAACATATATTTGCTTTCTAAAAATTAGCATCAAAATATATGAATATTATACATTAAAAAACCATATAAAACAAAACACTATAAATATTAATACATTTTTTTTTCATAAGACCATAGTTGTTTAGTTGCTGCCTTATAAGTTAAAAAATTTAACATGCCATATGATTTTATTGAGCAGTACCTACATGAAACAATTTTTATCAAAATTATTTTAAAAATTAAAACATTATAAATAAAATATCTATTGACAGAACCATTACATTATCGTTTTAATTATTAGGGTTAAGACAATAATTCAATTAAACATTACCAAAGCATATTTTTACTTTTCAAGGTTAGTATTAGAATTTAAGAAATAAAGACTTGTTAATTGAGTATTTTAATATTTTATGCTAAATATTAAACTTCCATGCATTTAATTAAAAAAAAAAACACTGAGCAATCAAGGATTTGTTTTCTAACTATTCATTTCTGTAACATTGTAAAACTGAGTTCTTTTTTTCCAGTTTAACATGCTTTAATTTTCTAGGGCACAATAATTGCATCCTGAAGCACATAAAATTTGATTTATCAGTAAATGTCACTTTTTCCCCTTTTCAAATTCAAAACATTTATTACTGTAGAGAATAAGAAATACCTTCAAATAAAATACGAGGATGAAATTTATTTGCATAGATTCATTAAAAATATTATTTCAATTTTCATTCAATATGCATCTAATTTAGAATTAATAATACTGAGAAAAATTTTTATTTCTACAAGACAATAAAAATTATCAACAATTTCTTAAAAGTTTTATTGTTAATGTTTCTTAAATTATAATGTATACTAAGTAAAATATTTGTCTATAGGTACAAACCTTATCTTTCAGTTAAAGTAACATATATCTCCTAACTTAGGTTAACAACCAATAAAATATTTTTGATACCTCTAAAATATGCAACTTCATACTCCATTTTCCCCCTACACCAGATAGTATTTACATAACAAATGACTGCAACTACAAAATTTTATGACCTTGAGTACAATTGTAAGCCATATTTTAATTCACAGTAACCCAATATATAATTAACTAAATAATATATTCTAAGAACTTATACCAAAGACTATTTTGCAAAAAAGAATAGCTTTCTTACACTAAGTATTTTTTTAATGCTATTATTAGTAAGTAAAGACCTTTTTTATGTTGTTATTCCTACATAATGTTATTTTTTAAAATAAGCTTAGTTTACATTTTATAATTTCTTTGCGTCTGACTTACTATCTTCCACATTAAAAAAAAAGTTTGACTGTTTTTAGCTTTTTGGTGCAGTACAAGAAAAATTATTTTGCATTATCATATCACATGACCCTGGAATTGCTTTAAATTAACATAAGCTACCAAAAAATTTCATTTTACTAGTCATATCATAATCAATTTCACAGAAGAAAAAAGATTTAAAGATTTTCTTTAAAATGAGGAATTATTAAGTGATAAAAGAGGCTATGATAATTTGATTCAATCCATATTTATAATATGCTCAAACTTCAGAACCTATAGAAATTTTAAAGATGCAGAAAAATGTAATTTTTTTATAATGATCTGGGGTTTTTTTTTTTTTTTTTTTCCTCTCTCTTTCTTTCTCTCAACATTTATTGGTGTTTCTTTCATTCTAAATTTAAGTAGAATTTTTGATTTTCTTATACTTTAGCCCCATTCTTGGAATACCATACAATGTCTATAAACATTGTAGAAAAGCGGTTATTAATAAAATAATCTTTAAACAAAAACAAACATAAATTTTATCAGTAAAAATAACTATAAACTTTTATCTTAGAAATGCACACATAAAATAATTCAAATTAATTTTACTTAAAGTATACTTGATCAATAAATTACATAAAAAGGTATAGAAAAATTAGTCACATTAATAATGCTTTAAATTCTATCTGCATGTAATTCACTATGGGTTAATGAAACAGAAAGTTTTATGAAATTTTACAAACTTTTTCCTAAAGAATTAAGAGTCACACATTGAAAAATTCAATTATTTTTATAACTAATAACCAAAATCTTGATTAACAGAATTTGGCAGAAACTGTAATGATATTTTCAATATTTAAAACTATTAATGCAACTAAAATATTTAAAATAGAATTAGAATATACTAAATTCATGTGAGAGAATGGAATAAATACCAATCTGATTCCAAAAATTTCTTAAGGCTTTTCAGAATTGGATCAGTATTTAATTCCTTCTAGCATTAATTCAGTGCATTCATGTCCTATTAAATGTAGCAATTCTCTTCATAAATTATACTCAGTTATAATAACTCTAATCAAATTTCACCAGATCACTGAAATTTTTAAATATGACACATTGAATTGGGTTGTGAAGTGACATTTTGCATAGAAAAAACTTTATTGAAAGATTCAAAACATATTGCTACAAATTTGTAAATATTACTTGTATTTATATTAAAATATCTCAGACAGATTGGAAATACTCAGATTTCAGGCAAAAACCATGCCATTTAGGCATATTCAATGCTAAAAAACAGCATTTCTTATGATCTTTTGGCAAGATTTGGCAAAAAATAAATATTTCTGGAAAATTCCATCATCGAAGCTCTAGGACCAATATTAAGCGAGACAGCCAAGAACCTTGGTGAAACTTAAGATTTTCATGCCAAGTCAGGTATAAATACCACCGGTCAAGATAGAAGCAGTAGAAAAGATGATTAGTTTTGATTGCTAGTGTAGGGCATAGCAACTGTTATCTGTCTGAGATATTAGAGACTTCTGTATTTGGAAGCTGTTTCCTATGGAATTAGCTGAATTGGAGCTGTGTAATTGTGATTTCTAGAGCTGGAATTTCCTAGAGCCTGTAGAAATTGCTAAAAATAAAAATATTGAGATTTTTAAGATATTGTTTCATTGATTCTCAATCAACATGAACCCTGAAGCACAGTACAATATTAAAGGTCATAATATAAAGATAGGTTCCTAGATAAAATTTATTTGAAGAAAGGGGTTGGCTAGTTGAAGGAACAAAGAGAATAGAGATGAAACACTTTGAATAAGATCAAATCTAATCTAATCTCTCTAAAATTATAGAAATCTCTAATAAAGAAAGTAAAATTTTTATAATCAAAATTCCAAGAGGCAATTAAATACAACATTGGAACAAAGATTTTACTGTATGGGGAAAATATATAATAATTGAATAAAATAATATACCTTGAATATCTGGCATATATTTTTGATATTGGTCTATTTCACTGCAAAATATAACAAAAGCCAAACGTTTAAGCAGTTGAGCTCTTTGTTCATATTCTTGTTCTTTGCTGCTAAATAAATTCAGTGACCCAGACTGAGCAACTGAAACACGAGCTGGAAAAAAAATAGAATTCAATACTGAAGATTATATAAATCTTTTTAAGAAACAAGGAAATTTATTCCTAGTTCTATTACAAATTTTTGCAATTCAGTTTTGTTTCAAAGATAGAATAATAGATTAAATGATAACTTAGCAACATTTTTATCAAAAGTTATTATTTAAAATAACTACACAGCATTTAACTTTCTAATACATCACATTCTTTCAAAAATGAATTCACAGATCCACACGTCTATAATGATAGTTCAAAAATTCTTCAAAAGCTCTTTTTTTTTTAGTATATGATATAAATGGGAAATAATGAAATTATACACACTGAGAATTAAGAAAGCATATAGGAAATTTTCAAACAAATGTGGATAGCCAAACTCAAAATTAGAATAACAATTGGTATCCATGAACAAGGAAACAAGAATTCCTATCAAATAAATATTTTATAACTTTTTTTTTCCAATTCAAACAACTTTAAGAGAATTCACAAGCTTATAGGCAAAAAGTCACAAATAATTCAGTAATAAATTGAACAAAAATGATAAGACATTCCTAAATTTAGTTTCATTACAATACTTAAACTGACATTAATTGGAGGAATCGAACCAAAATTTTCATAATGGAAATCATATGAAAATTCACTACAGAAAAAACTGTATAAATAATTATTTTCTTGAATGAAGTACTAACCATGAGATTGAAAAGCATTCTATAACATCAAGAATATAACATAAGTCAAAGATATATTGAATTAAAATGAGCAATTCAGATAAATTTTTAAAGTATTTCATTAGTTTCTACCATGTGAGTACATTCTTCTTCAGATAAACAACACTCTCTCGCCATAATGAACTGGAAATCAAGGCTTTACGGGGGAAAAAAGGGAAATACTCAAAATTATCCAAAAGCAATGCAGAGTAACAGTGCCAACGATTAAACTTATTTTAAAAAAATAAATATATAGTAGCAAGCAAAAACCATTAAAAAAGGCATTCAGAGAGAAACCAGAAATGTGAATGTTTATACCACATGGAAATTTAAAGAGCTGAGCTCAGTTTGTTTACATTATGCTTTCCCTTCTCCCCCACAACAGTTGATGTGCAAAATACCAAAGTTAGGCAGAATGTGAGCAAATTGAAGGTCAGGACCCTAAAACTATGTTGAGTTCAAAAGTAATGGACAGGGCACTATCTAGATGTCCAATTCACATCAATTTTAGTTTGAAATGTAGTCATATTTTAAGTATTAGTGTTAAGAAAATAGATTAATACATAAAATTTTATTTTTATTTTCATTTTGCTGCTGTAATAATTACATTTAGCTTGAAATGTCTTCAATTTAATAATCTACTGTTTGATTTAAATCTAATATCTAAAAAGAATGTTATTGTCTACTTCAATAATTTACTGCTCATTTGAATTCTAATGTGTAAGTGTTTAATTGAATAATTTAATAATTATTCAAAAAAGTTAGCACCTTTAGTGGCTAAATCTGTTCTCTGCATAAAGCAATTCATGAAATGTATGATAGCTTTAATTTTTTTTCTTTCTAAGAGGGTCAAGGCATTGCCTATAGTTTTTTAGATGACTTATAAATTTGTTTATCATTGAAGCAATTTCAAGAGTTAAATTGCTCCTATCCAGTTTTTAATAAACTCTTCTCATTTTTTGCATGAAGTATAAAATTTACATCATTCACAATCTTTGAAATTGTACATAACAATTTTAAGCAATCACTGTTTATTTTTAAAAAATATGGATACATTGATGATTCTCCTATCACCTTGCATAAAAAAATTTATTAGTTTATTCCACATTGTACTACAAATTTCTAAAAAATTGGGGAAAAAAATGTTAGTAATAAAAATTAATTTAAAATTCAATAAAGCCCTATAAGTTCAGGAAAATTAAATGATTAATTTTAGAACCTTTTAATAAATATTTCATATGAAATTTCAACATTTTTACACAAGTATACACATAAAGTAACTTTTAAATTTTTTTTAAAAAAAAATCTACTTTACATTGAATTTTGAACAACTTTGAAATAAAATTTTCATCTCACACATAAAGTCCCTAAATGTAGTTTTATCATGAGTCATCAGATGATCAATTATGGATCGCCAAAATCCAATGCAAGAGGAACTCATCTGAAAAAATGATGCATCCAGAAGTAACTCAAATGCTTCTTTCTTCCAAGCTTTCCTGGTATGTTGATACCCAGAAATATTAGCAAGCAGTTGACAGCAAGCACGGAAGCTTGGAATATTATGCACACTAAAGGAACAAATACACAAAAATATTTAGTAACCAAATTAATTTAAAACTTCAAAACTTAGCATTCCTACTTTTAAAAATTGATACTTTTCAGCATTAAATAATAAAGGGATCGAAAATTGAAAATAAAATAAAATATTCATAGTATCACACAAGAACAAAGTATAAAACTAAGTAAAGATTTTATATTACTTGTAATATACATTTAAGTGAATAAAGGGTAATGTATAATTAGTAATACAGGTAAATAAGATCTTAGAAAAAGCTGTATTGTATGAAACCTTATTGCATGAAACATAGAACAAATACTAAGAAAAAGGGGTTAGATTTGAAAAATTTATTATAAACAATTTTTTTTAAAAATAAACACAGGCAATTTCATCTTTTGTTAAAAATACTAAGAAATGCATGTATAGAAAGTAATAAAAATATGTAAAAATAATTTTTTTTTTATTTAAATAACTTCAATTTCTTACCAAAGATCTGCCCAAATACATAAAAAAAATTGGCTTGAATTATATATCCTCTTGATTCCAAATCATTTTCATTACCATCACTGAAAAATCTGTAATTTAAGGTTTACTGGTTTTACAAGATTGTTGTAGATTTTCTGGTAGCAATACTACTTGGATGCTAGGGTGTCTCAAATCATGTTGGAGTGACCAGGATTATAGTGTAGGAAGTAACACATCACCTTGAAATCCAAATTCTTTCTTTTAAAAATCTGTAAACCACTTTAACAATCAAACCTCTAAACAGATCTAGATTTACTCAAGCTTTTGAATCAATTTATTTTTCTTTTTTTCCATTTATGCCTCTGCATACATAGGATTTAAAAACCTTTGAATAAACAAGAGTTTTATTATAAAGATCACCTTACGCACTACTACACAAAAGTAACTTATCGTGGACTTTAGTTACTTTAAATCTAGATGCACTTTTTTCTGATTTCAATATTAATGACACAATGAAACATTTTTTTCCCCACTAAAACTCAGTTCCTTTGTCCCATTTAAAACTTGATGTGGAGTGTTTTATTGATGTGAAATATCCAATAATTTCCAAACTTTTTGAAAAAGCATCCAATAAGTTTCACCTTGAATTATTAAACTATGAATTGCAAAATGCTTTTTGAATTTTCAACCTTTTTATGCCATACAATTAAGGATAGACAGAAGATCATTCACTTTAAGATAATTGTAAATCTTAAGAGCTTTTTTTTTATATGATAATTTTTAGGCAATTATCATCAATCCTAATGCTGAAATCCTTTATCATTTTTTCGATTAGCACACAGGTGTGAGCTCAATACTTTTGTAGGTATTGAGGAACCATAACCCCACTAATTTTTATACAAATTTTCTAACATGATTTACATAGCTGTTTCATTTAAATTTCGATTTTTTGCTACAGATTTTTTTTTTCTTTCCATAATACAATCCAAAATATGCATTTTCACACCATATGAAATAAAATTTCTTAAAAATTATCTTAATTGTTATCACATTTATATAGTTTAGTGTCAAAAATTAGCTTTAAAAATTAAGATACTTGTTAATACATACCCAAAAATGCTTAAAATAAGTTCCATCAAAATCACAAACACTAGCACTTCTTTTAAATAATATATTTCTGCAATTTACAAATACAACACTTGAAACACAATGATGTGCATGTAGCAGAGAAACTTAATCTAGATAAAAGTAAATTCAGGTATTTTCCTACTGTATATATTCATTTTGAAGAACTGTATGATTCATTCATTGCCAATAAAGTCTCATATTTCTCCAATTTCAATTTATGTTTACATGTATATTTAAGTACTATGTACCCATAATGAGTAATTTACAATTCTAAATGCACACATCTAAATTAATAGTAAAAGCATGAGAATTTTCATAAATGTCTGATTGTGTTAGAGTATAACCATGATGGCCGTTAAACAAGATTTTCAGTAAACATCCAAGTATACAAGAGTAAATCATTGTTGTACGATAAAGATCAATAGGAAAGTTTCCTGTTGCATGCATAAAAAAAAACAACATGCATTTAATTTGTCAGCACGTAAAAATGACAAGTTTAAACACATATTTCTAAATTTAAATTTTATATCAGTGTAATTTACTGTCTATACTTAATTGCTAATACTTCATATCAATCTATAATCTCCACCCCTAAAATACTTTTCACTTTTTTTAAAAAAAATTTAAAACTTCCATCTTTGGGAAGACAATAAATCATCAAAGTATTTAAACCAGGATGCTATACTAACCTATGATTTTTTAAGTATGGTGTTACATAATGCATAATATTGCTCAACAAGGGTATAACTCTTTCTTTCTCTTCTCCTACATATACAAAATCCAATACTGGTGCCAAGAACTAAAAAAAATAATACAATATAATATCAAAATACATATAAATATAATATAATTTCATATATAATAAATGTTACTGGAAAGCATTTAGGCTATATCTTATCAAGGTAGTGCAAATTAGAATGTTAAATATGATAAACAAAAAAAAAAAAAAACCCTTCAAGATTTTAAAGTAAAATGTTATGAGTGGAACCCAGTTCTTTAAAGGTATATCTTTTTTATAAAATTTACTAAGGCAATTACAAAGTTACTCAAAATTAAAGTATTCATTTTATACATGACCCCATTTTTTGAAAATAGTCAAATGCAAAAATTACTTGATAAATACACACATCCTCCTGCATGTCATAAAATACTTATATTTTATGAAATAAAATTCTTTAAAATCCTCCTTAAATATCTAAAAGTACTTGCTAAAAATGTTATGAAAGAGACGATATAGCTCTTATATTCAAAGAAAAAAAAATTAAAATGTATAAGAATATTTTGATCAAAAAATACATTAAATTCAAAATAAAATTGATCTTCAAATAATTATTTTCAGTTCCTATAAAATACAATTTTCAATTAGAGAGTGAGTAAATGTAAAATTTATTGACACAAGAGACAGATATGGCTATGCTGTGCCAAACAAGATTTAACCCTGGTCTAGATGTGAAGAAATTGAAAAGACAAAAATAAGTCGACAAGAAGGAGGATCCAAAATAGAGAAGGATTGCTAGGGTAAACCAAAGGCACATCACCTGGGATTACCAAAGACAGTAAACCCCATAGGAAAGAAAAAGATCACTAAGGTGCCTCGCGATCTTTCAATCAGAGAAAGTATATAGTAAAATTTTATAGCCTACAATGATAAATGTATAATTGTTTAAATAATATAGTGCATTTTCACACTTAAAATTCATATAGCAATAATTAACTTTTGTACAATCAAGTGATCAGATTTAGGTGAATATACCTATAGAATATAATCTGTTTATTACACAAAAGTTAAAAATCTAAGTAGAAGGACTTTAAAATGAACTATTAAAACTAATTGTAAAGGTTCTGTAAGGCTAAAAATTTTACAATTTCAGACATAAAATTGAATAACTCTACAGGCAACTTTCAAATTATACACGATTTTACTCAAATTATAAATATTATTGATAACTATAACAACCATTTTTTTAAATCTGAAATACATCATAAAGTTTAAAGGATTAATACTTTTCTTCAAAAGTAGATTTCCAGCCAGTTTAATTTTGATTAGCTGAATGTAAAAGTATTTAATCGGTTTTCTAAAAGTATTTAGGAAGTGGTAGTTAAATGCATTAATGAAAAACTAAATGCAGAAACCTGCACTAATTACAAGGAAAGGAGAAAAAAAATATTACTGGATATTATTGTTTTGCAAAGCTGTACTCATTACTGTGAAAACTTGTAACATAATAAAAATTTGTAATAAGCAATTTTGAGCTTTGCATAATCCAGGGAAATTCCAGCTTAGAACTCATAAAAACTTGTACAAAGAATTTTCAAGATAAAGCACATATTTTTAAGAATAGAAAAAAAGAACTGTACAAAAATTTATAATAAAATGCAAATAAGGGACTTACTTCAGCCAAACTACATAAAGCTTGGACACTATATTGAGCATTGTTATGAGTGGTTGATGTTGCAGTTGATGAAACATTATTAGATTCTTCAGAAACTTCTGTTTTTAAACCCTCATCTAATACAAAAACACTTTAAAAATCAGAAAAAAAAAAAAAAAATGTGGGGGCAGAATAATGTAAATGATATATGAAAAATTCTAAGAGTAAAAAAGTAACTATATAATTCTATTAAAACAATAAAAAGTCAAATTATTTAGAGTAAAATTTTTGAAATCTAAGTTATCTAATGAATTTTTCTAAACAACCAGTTTGCTATTTCTTTTTTTCATAAACAGAATTACCATAACTGCTCAATTATTATACTCATTTTTTAAGTGTTACTATTGGGAAACACTGCCATGATGATGATCCCTTCATTCCTAACTTTTTCTCAGAGTGTAATAATTAAAGTATGTTTGAATCTTCTATTGTAAAGAGACAAATAAATTTCAATGCTGTAAAAAAAGAGGAATGTAGCTTAATAACAATTAATAGTTTAATAATTCAGCAAATGAAATTTAAATTATATTGCAACATACTGCAAATGAATTTAGTCAGAAATATTGCAAACAATTATTCATTTCACAGAATATGTCATCAGAAAACTTTTAACCATTTGAAATGTTACACCTGCATATTATTCAGTCTATAGAACATTTAGAATAGTCTCAAATTTTCAATAGTTTAAAAAACTTATACCCTTGACATATGCATGTGGCTTAAAATACACTTAAAAAAATCACAATCATAAGTAAAATCAGGGATAGTAATATAATGAAGAAGTAAACAGGAATAGAAGATGCTATGTAAAAAAACAAATACATAATTAACATGAACTAAATATATCACAGATGACAAAAACATAGCTAAAAATTCAAAAACACAAAATTCCACATCTGATTAATAATAAATATTCATTGAGAATAAATAAACTTCTGAATAAAAGAGAAATGACACAAAACAGCTACACAACAGAAAAAATATAACAATTCGAGGAAAAGAAGATCTTGAAATGACATAAACACATTTTTATTCTGCAAAACATCTTCACTTACAATACATTTCAACTCTATGGAAATTAAAAACAATTTCAATTTCAATCTAATTAATTAGTATAAAAAAGTATTGTTATTTAATAAGAGTGGAGATCTAATATTTCTAAATTAGAGGAAACATATAACAATTAAAACTTAATTATAAATTTTAAATAAATATAGTTGTAAAATATTCAGATAAATATATATTCCCACTTTATTATAAAAAAAAAAACTAAAAATGTTTTAACAAAAATTCTGGTAAAACAAACTTCAAACTAGACAACAAATTCAACTAATATGGTAAATAATTTCATAGGCTTGTATAAAAGCAAAATTTTACAGTAAACCATAAATGAAATGGCAAAATATGAAAGTATTATGAACCATAATAATTAAAAATGCAGATACGTATGCATTTTCACCATAACTTTAGATGTGTTACTTTTTTAAAATTAAATATAAGTCTATGCAACAAATAGTACATGAGGCAATAAAGCTATAAAATGGAAGGAATAACAACAAATTACCATCTTCGATGACAGAGGAAATATCTGATTGAGGCCCAGGACGAACAGCAAGATTGCGCCATAACCATGTGGTTTGCTCTAAACTGTCACATGCTACTGTACTGCAAGCTTCTATAAGTTTATGAGCAATGTCCTATTTTAAAAAGTAAAAATTCAGTCTTTTAAAGAAGTGAAAAGAGTTTCAAACATTACAAAATAACCTATTGAAAAAATATTTCATAAGGATTTAAATGCCTAATATGCATAATTCAACATACTTGAAGATCTTTTTGAGATTTTTTATCTTCTAGCAGAGGTGAACGCTGCACAAATTCATGTAGAATACTATATGCCACCCAAGAAAGAAATTAACTGCCATCATCAAGAGTACAAAGTTATAAAGCTTTTGAAAGGAACATTAAAAATTATAATACTTTACCCAAGTAAATGGAATTGAACAAGGGGATAACTAATCTGTAAGCCATCTTTCCATAAGCCAAGTAAGGCTTGCCAAGTTTCAATTAGTTGACCACCAGATGTTTGTTGAATATAAGCTAAGAAGAACTGTAATGTGTTCACTTCAATAGCAACTTTGTTCTATAAATATAGCAATGATGGTGTAGCATAAGGAGAAAAAAAAAAAAAAAAAACCACATCTACATTAAAATATTAGCAAGTATGAATATTTTTCAAATGTATTTCATTGTTCAACTTATTTTAAAAGACTTTTAAAACAAATTTCATAGTTTAATTCATTTTAAAAGATTTTCAAAAATTGAAATATATAATAACACAAAAACATAAAAAACAAATTCATAGTTTAATCTTATTTCCAATCAAGCATACTAAAACAAATTAATATAATTTTATAATTAATTCATTAATTTTAAATTATATACACTACATGGTATTGAAAATGCAACACCAAAGAGTGGCCAGAAAGAGACGAAACTCGGCAAACACAGAGAGACAGCAATGAACAATAAGTAATCTTTATTTCCAAATGATATGCATAATACAAAGCAAGAACAGCATTGGTTCAGTAAGCTGTAGGATCACCATGGATGGCGATATACAAAGCAACACGTCTAAAAACAGAGTTAATGAGAGTATGGATGACGTCCTGTGGAATGGCTCTCTATTCCCTGTCAGGCATTTGCCACAGTTCATCTCTTAATTATGATAGTGACAGGGTCTACAAATGTCATCCAATCACATCCCAAATGTGTTCAATTAATGAGAGATCAAAAGAGAATGGTGGCCAGAGAAACATCTTTACACCTTGCAGAGCCCATTGGCTGATGCAAGAAGTGTGCAGTCGGGTATTATCCTGCTGATAAAGGGCACTGGGCACCCCCTGAAGGTAAAGGAGTGTCACTGGCCACAGCACATCCTCCATGTATTGTTGGACCATCATAATGCCCTGAATGCGAAGGTGAGGTGACCTGGAATCGTATGCAGTTACATCCTAACCCGATTCTGCTTTGTACCATGGTGGGGCATCACACAAATGCTGCCGGATTTGACTTGTCTTTGTGTTGATGCCACAATCATATGCAATGACTATTATTGGAGAAACAGAAGCATAACTAATCTGAGAACCCATCCTTGAGCCATTCCATCATCGCTAAAGCCCGGCACCATTGCAGACATTAACATCTATGATGTGGGGCAATGGCAGTCTTCTTAATGGATGCCATGAGTGCAGGCCACTAGCAACCAAACAAATAGAAATGATTCTGATCGACATGGGAATATCCAAGGTGTCTTGAACATGCAGCAGAATGGAGGTAGAAATGGCTTCCTGGTCTTCCACTGCTTGTCAGCAGATGTGTCAATCCATGCTTGCTGATGTCACTCTGGCTGCACTGGCTCAAACTTGCCACATTTCCTTGTTCCAACCATCTTCGCCACTGCCCATGCACTGTGGACACATCCAAGTGTGCACCAGCTGAGATTTGCTGTATGAACCAACCTGCCTTTTTTCAGTCCAATTGCCATACCTTTCGTAAAATCGTCTGTATGTTAGAACTGGCTCCATTGAAGACGGCCTGGCATTCTCTGCTACTATACAAGTCCTCTAAGACAAGAGTAAATTTTCGACGATGATTTCCGGAGCAGAAATAATGAAAAGAAAATTGAACATTCTGCAGGATACTTCCCTTATATCTTCAACATGCACTGGAGAGCTGCGCATTAGCATAATTCGCATAACTCAGTGATGTGCATTTACCCTGAAATTTGCATAATTTTCTGGACCCTCCTTCTTGATGATGAATTTTCAGAGTCAAATAGTGTGATTAACAACATTAATAAATTTTTTGTAAAAATATCTTAGTTTATTCATCTATGTATGGCTCAATATTATACTGATGAGTTAAAAACTTTTCGAATATTTGAATATTTAAAAAAAAAAAAAAAAATTGTTAATTTTTTTAAAAGATGAAGTAATATACAATATAAGAATTACTCATAATAGAAATACTTCTAAAATGCTTTTTACATTTTAATTATCAAGCACATTAAATAAATATTGATAACATTTTAACACTGATCCCTACAAGAGCATTTATGATGATTTAAATAATGATTGTATGAGCCCAATTAGTATATTATCATGAACATCTATATAAACACAACTTAGTTGTTTACACATCATACAATTAACTCTCTCAAAAGAGGGTATATCATATAATGATATCCCAACTTTCCTAGCTGTTCCATCATTAATAATGAAGGAAAAAGTAAGGAACAGCCATTTATAAAACAATATAAGATATGATTTGGTGTATGGTTCTTAGTGTATTATTTTTGGAACCTAAAATTTTCATAGTTAAAGAGACACATAATTTTTACATGTAAATTTATTAGATATAAAAAGGGGGGGCAGTCTAATATTTTACAGAACATATTTCCCCTGATGGGGAGTTCAGATCTCATTTTCTTGAATTTCCTCATTCATCTGGAAGCTATATTATTTTTAAAATATGAGTAAGAGGGGGAAAGTCTCAAATTCAAACTTTTAAATGGATAGGTATAACTTGTCAGATAAATTATAAGAATGGTCCCAAGCACCTACCCAGAGCAGAAAAAGAATACCCATAAGTTAAATTTGTTCCAAATCCAAACATTTTCCAAGCTCAAATAATACCCCAAACTCAACTAAAATCAATTTGTGAGAATGCTGTCTTATCATATGACCACAAGGAGCAAAGTTATGGATGTTTCATAAATAGCAAAGCTTAATCAATATAAATGATTCTTGACAAGTATAATTTTTTTAACATCTAACCCTCATCTATTTTTGACTGATATCAAAGAATAGGACATAAACTTGGCATATTTTTTAGACTGAGAAATGCTCCAACATTAATATTTTATTCTGACTTGGTTCTCATTTAGGAAGCAGCACATTTTATTATATTCCTCATTCTAATTTTATTTCTTTTTTCCAGCATAAAATATAATTCATACTTCATATCCAATATTGTAATACTAAAAAATTGGTATTTAAATTTATTTTCTAAATGAAAAAAGTATATTTATAAAATATTTTAAATTACCAAGAGAAATAATATAAAAAGTAACATGCTATATATCGACACAAACTCGTATCAATTTTGGAAATTTTTTTTTTTTTATTTGCTTGAAAAAGTGATCAATAATTCTATTCAAATTTAGGTCTCACTGTATGACATTAGGCAGAGATGATCTTAATCAATAAACTGCCTCTATATCTTCTTCGAATTGCATTTTTATCAAAACAAAGTAATGCGGGGAAGGGGTATACAATAAGTTTATTAAAATGAAATGAAACAACAGATAGTTTGTAATTAAAAGTTGACAACTGATATCAGGTTCATTGTGCTTTAAAGCCACAATTAATTTTCTGTATTGTTGACATGATTAGAGTTTGCATTTCTGAATATGTTCCTTGTTTGAATAATTAAATGAAGAAAATTAGAAGAAATCAACAAATATATATAGAATGATTTAATAATCAGCCTAATTATTAATTTCTGATCAATTTCAGTCATATATTATTAAGGGGAATAAAGAGCTCTAATAACACATCAATCAATAACTCCCGAGACTAACCCAGAGATGGCGCTTGTAATAAACCAGTAACCAGGTCTTTCTAGAGTACGAACCTTTGCTTGAAACATGTCAAAATTTTAAGTCGATCGGACCAGAAACAGCTGAGTTATCGAGGTTGGAGTAAAGTCGTTTTGTAGTTTGTTTAAAAAATGGAAAAAACCGAGTTTCGTGTTCTGATAAAACATTGTTTTTTAATGGGTAAAAACACCGTGCAAGCGAAACAATGGATTGAAAAATGTTACCCGGACTCTTGTCCATCAAAAGCAACGATTTGTCGGTGGTTTGCCGAGTTTAAATGTGGTCGTACCGACACAAATGAAGCGGAACGCTCGGGTAGACCTGTGGAAGCCGTTACACCGGAAAATGTGAGTGAGTTTAGTTTAGTTTTTATTAACGTCGCACTAGAAGCAACACGAGGGCTATTGGCGACGGACCTCGTAATTTTGAACCATGGTCAAGTGACGAGGACGACACCTGAGCTGGCACCCCCTCTCCTAACATCCACACCACGCCAACGGGAGGACTTTGGGCCCCGAACAGATTTAACGTGCATCAGCCCCGGCTACACGGCGGGTCTTTGGCGGCCAAGGATCGAACCCGCGACAGAACGAAAACCGCCGGCCGCTAGTCCACGACCTTGACCACTAGGCTACCACGGCCCCGAAAATGTGAGTGAAGTGACAAAAATTATAATGAAAGATCGTAAAGTGAAGCTCCGTGAGATTGCTGAGATGACACAGATATCATATGGAAGTGTATTTACT
>BMAW01094049.1:263445-273709 GCA_019974015.1 Nephila pilipes
TTGGAACGATTGTATCACCCTAAAAGGTGATTAACAAAAGGTGTTATGTTGATGAATAAAAAAAATTTTTGCAAAAAAAATGTTTTCAATGTTAGTCTCGGGACGTATTGATCCATGTGTTAAGATCTCAAAGTGAGTACCATCATCAACTACTCCTATCCATTCTTATAATTTTTTCATAAAAAAATATTTTAATCATGAACTTTAAATTATTCTTATTGTTCTTTATATGTTAAACACTATCTGTTAGTAATATTTTAGTGAGTAAAATAATCATGATGCATTAAAAGTGCAGACGAAAAGCTAAACTACACAGCCTACTACAGAAAAGCTAAGCTACACAGACCTGTGATGCAAAAAAATACAAGGGAATTTATAATTGAACTTTATGTATTTTCCGGTGCTGATTTCAAAAATAAATAAAACTTTCTATCACATCACATTTTCTTGAAAAATTTAATTTTACTTGTATTTTTAAGTACATTTAACAGAAATGCTTTTTCAGCATTGAATTTCTTCCCTCGAAAATTCCCCTTCCAATTTATTCAAAAGATGGCAATTGTTTCAAATATCTGAGCAAAAAGTTTCCAGGTTAATCCAAAGCCAATTTGAAAGAGGGAGTCTTTGTTGGTCCAGATATCTGCAAGCTTATGAAGGATAAAAAATTTGAGACTAGTATGACAACAAAGGAAAAGGAAGCTTAGGTTGCCTTCAAAGAAGTTATCAAAAAATTTCTCGGTAATTACAAGGATCCTGACTATAAAGCAATTGCAATGAATATACTGAACAAATTTCAAGTGTTGGCTTACTCCACGAGTGTCAAAATACATTTCCTTCACTCACACGAGAACTTTCCCCCTGAAAATTTAAGATCAGTCAGCAAAGAACAGAGTGAAAGATTTCACCAAAACATCAAAGATATGTTGTGCAAATATCAAGGGAGATGGGACAAAAACATGTTCGCCGACTACTTTTGGAAGCAAACACAAGATAGGCCTGCGATTGAACATAAAAAAAAATATCCAAAAAAAAAAGTACATACATAAATAGAAACTTTTTTGTTTTCTTAGTTTAGAATTTGTTTCAAACTTTCAGGTACTCAGGCACAATATTTGCTCTTCTAGGTCAATCATCAATTTTATGTACATTTCTTAATAAAAACAAATTAAAATAGTTTGTTGATGTTTTTCTTCTGGATGTAAAAAACTTTTAATTTCAAGAGAATTTCTTGTTTTTCTATCGACCAGAAGCCGTTAGTGAGATTTGGCAACAGTGGCTTTCATCCATTTGCTGAAAAATCAATATGGTGATATGCCTCACCAAGAATTAATATTTACATAGATTAAACTGGATAAAAACCACTGTTGACAGATATTGCATGCTAAATTGTTTGAGAGAATTCCTTTTGAAATAGGGTTTTAGCAAAAATATCAATATCAACTTTACAAAAAATCCTGACGTAAGGGGAGGGCGATGGAGGTCATTTTCAAAATTAGCACACCAAATAACATAAAAATCACTGAAAACTTTAACATTTTTCAAAAACTTCAATTTCACAGGCCTATGTTATTTTAAACAAACCTTAAATCCAATCAATAATCCCTATATAAATAGTTTATGGATTTTTTTAATACTTAAAAAGTACATACAATACTATATTTTTCATTAAGGCACATAAATGCATGTTTATTGCAAAATTTCTAAAATGGATTCCAAATTACACCTACTTTTTGAGACATAGATGGTGGCTGCTTCAGAACATTCCTTACTGTTTGAATGATAGACTCTAAAGGAAAGACTTTGATTGCTGCAACTAATTCCACAAGAAGAAGTTGTTCTTTTGACCAGGTTGGGATAACCTTTAATGCACAATGACTTGAAATAAATAAAAAGTTATTAAACACAAAAATCATGTACATAACATAAAAAAGTCCTTTCTGCCTTTCATTTCATATAGAATAGCATATATATATTTCTTAAAATGCTCAACTCTAATGCAAGCATTTGAGAAAGAATTAAGATGCAAAAGTTAATAACATAGACATTAGAGTATTAATAATTCTCAATTATATTTAGCCAGAATACAAGTGCATGAGGAGAACTTACAATGGCATTTCATATAAAAAATATTCAATTACGAATACCTTTCACATGTTAGCATGATCTTCTCACTGATAATATGACACACTTACTCAAATATTTTATTTATGTACTTTTATAATTTAAAGTAACAATTAAAGTTCTAAAAGTTACCAGAAAATATATTCAATGTACATTGAACAGTTGGCATCATATTTGATAATATTATATATAAATATAACTTAAAGAGAAAATTATTTTATTAAAATGACCAAGTTATAATTTGAGAGGAAAAGTAGAAAGAATTAAGTACCAAAATTTTAAGTAATAAAAAAAGAAGAAAATAACCTTTCTGGAAGAAGAGAGAATGAGCTTCATATTTCTATTTTCATACCATACTACTGCAATGGCAGCCATAAAATGAGGTCCGTGATTTAAGGAAATAGGACTCAAGAAACTTAATATATGCTGCTTAACAACCTAAGAAAATAAAAATACCACATCACTGCATCTTTGAAAATAGCTCATGGTTCTTAAAACACTGAACAGTTTCTCAATGAGAAACAAATATAAATTTTGAAATTTATATTCTTAAGAAATTCTTCCAAAGATACATAAATCTAAAATTATTTCTTAGAAATGTACATAGATCTCATTTGAATATTACATAATTTTTTTTCAGTGATGCAGTCATTCTCAAACTTGATTTTTTCCATAACTGGTGTCAAGAATGTTTTAACTTTAAATATTATTCAAAACTTCTGATGATTCCAGAATACATCTGACAGTAATAAGAATCATTAGTAACTAATGAAAATTGAGATACATTACATACTTGTTAATAAATTTGAATTAATGTATCTTATATAACGCACTATTAAATAGAACAAATACTTCATGCAGCTTCAAATAAATACATTAAATTAGAAAACTAATAACACAAGAAAGAATATTTTTATTACCTTTTTATTTAACTCATTAATTGCTACTTGGTAAAATATAAGGCATGTGGATCCATAAAAATTAATTAAGCATTAACATTTGAAATTTCAGTAAGTGAATATCTCCTAATGTTTAACAAAAAATACTAAGCTAAGAAATTATAGCATATCCAAAGTGAAGCATATTATAATTCGTAATTATCAAAACAAATATAGATTTCTAACTCAAGGATAAATCCACAACAAATTTATAACAAAAGCATATTTAAAAAATGCTAACGCTTTACATACCATATTTATTTGAGTAAACAATACAGATTAAAAACAAATAAAACTACAACTTTATTAAGTTTTTTCACTCTAAAGCAAACATCCCTTTTATTTTCATTCTAACACCCATTTTAATAAGGTCTTAAAACTTAAATTCTCAAAATTAATTCTTAATTCTCAAAAACTTTTCATAGAACAATCAAAAGAGAAGCATGTATGTATGAAACATTCTTTCAGGATAAAAAAAAAAACTATACATCATAACAGATATTCACTGGCAAGAATAAAATACAAGAGAGTGAACAAAACTTTAAATGTAAAAACACATGATTACAAGAAGTTTTTATACACATTAACATTAATCCAAACACTTTTAATTTTTAAGCAAGAAATATAAATTTATCACAGAGAAATATATGTAAAAAATAATTAAAGGGAAAAAATGCAATTGTTGAATGATGAAAAATAACCAGAATCAAAAACCTAATCAATTTACAAAATAATATTTTTTAGACAGGATATGAGCATTAAATAAAGTTTTAACATATAAAATGTATCTCAGCAATAATTGTTTATCAGTGGTTCAAATGATTCCTATATTGTCAAAAATCTAGTAATTGATTTACCTTTGGAGTACCCATAATCCACCATTCTCTATGGTGATTTTGCTTATCAACTTCTGTAACAATTCTAAACACAGATGTAATACTTGATATAACTCTTGGTAGATTACTTAAAAGAACACGCCTTGTAGACAAAATAGGGTCAAAAGAGGTAGAAGAATCCCGACCTGAAATATCCTGAAATTTTTTTAAAAAAAAATCCGAATTATTTATCCAACACCAAAAAGTTAACAAATAAAGCAGCATTAGTTAACTATAAGAGAAAAAGGTAATATAATCTTAAGAGGTTTTTAAGAGTATATTATCAAAATGGTATTACTTATGGGTGAAAAATAATAGGGAAAAAAAAAAAAAAAAAAAACATTGTAAAATTACATTTCTTTGCAGACTCTTAATACAAGCATTGCTTCTTTTTGGATAGGAAATGCACATGTTTTATATTCAAGCCCACACTATACATCTCAAAATTAATAATTTCATTATATGACTATTAAAAAAATAAAAAAATTTAAACATTTAATAACCAATATATTATAACACTAACATTAACAAATCATCAGTGTTTACATGAATTGAGACATCTGGATAACTGATCAGTACTCAAAAAAAGGGACAAGAAATTAAAGCATTCATATAGTAAGCACATATTCTTTGATTTTCAACAACCTTTACAAAGAGAGATTTGGTACAACATTATTAAAAGCATTATAGAAACCAAAATCTGATGATACACTTGAAAGTACTATTTTTAATTCATGCTATATTTTTAGTGTGATAAACAAAATATTACACAAGTTTTAGATATATTCTAGACCATTATCTACTTTTACATTCCCCCTTGGAATATTTAAATGAAGACTAATGAAGATCTTTTAAATTCTAGTAATTGAAAAAAAACTAACAGTTCATATTGTACTGTTAGTTACAATATAATTCTGTTTCTAGAAACTATTCAAAAAGTAATCAGAAAATACTATTAGCAAGAAATTCTAATGGACATAGTTAAAAATAACAATTTAAATTACACAATTCAACAATACAATAGAACTGAATTAAAGATCTAAATCTCTCTCTACAATTAAATAATTTTAATCTTAAAATAAATTCAGATAGCTAGGCTAAGGAAATAGCAATGTTATTAAAGTAAAATAGTAAAGTAACTATAGCCTACTGAGACCCAGTGTTAATTCCAATGGACACTTGTATTTTGCATGTAAAATAAAAGTTTAAAGTTCTAAAATCCCATAGTCCATTATACTGGAATGTGTCTGGTGCTACTATCTATAAAACATAATTTTAAAAAAAGTGGGAGGATACTGAATTATCATTTGAAAATGGCAACCAACAGAAAAAAGATTGATAGTAGGTATACAATTTTAGTTCTTTTTTTTTTTTTTGTATTTCACTAAAGTATTTTGATACTAAAGCAAATGATATTTAAATTTAAATATTGAAATAATAAAATTAAGTCATTTTTTCAGTATTAACATATATTACTTTGAAACAATAGCTATGTTTTCATCCTTGTCCATTCTATCAGACAATGAGGCCCCCCCCCCAATTGATTATGTTCATACTCACTAATTTTTGCCGTACAGAATATATATACATAAATATAACAGAAAGTCATGGAATGCTCAAAAGTTGATACTTGATGGTTAAATTAGTTAATAGCCCTTCCCATGTTAACTAAAAACTTGTGCATTTCGCTTTAAAAGAGTATGCTATTACAAAATTTATTGAGATTGGGCCCAAATTTTCCAAATTAACACTTATGATTTCACTAATTCAAGTACATTCAATAATAAGTCAGTTTACATATTATGAGGTTTTGTTAAAATAAAAACTATTAAATTAATTTTATGCTTTTAGAAATAAATTTTCACTAGTAATTAATTATAAGAATTTCTAGGTGTGGATGGAAACAAAAAATGTCTCTTTACTTTTTTCATTTCTAACATAACATGTTAATAAGAAATAAAAAAAATAATTAAATTTTAAATTATAATACCATACTCATAATTTAAAATAATTTGTGGTTTTCAATATAGTCGTACAATTTTTTGTTTTTATTTCTATTAGAGTTATTTGAAAATCAACATTATTTAGATGCAGAAAAAATTTCAAAAGGTATAATGAATTGTGATGACATCAGTGTTGACAATGAAGAAAAAGTTTGAGGCAAAGAGCATGAAATTTTAAGATCTGATTTAAATGTATGGGCACTATCATGAAATCAAGAGTGCCTAATGCAGTGCATCTGACAAATGATAAGATAATGTCAAAAATGGAAAGAGGCTCATCTCATATGTTTATGCATCATGATGATGAATATACATCGTAAAATGGTACGATAAAGAAGCTGTATTGCTATGTTCATCCAAGCTTGAAGTAGAACCACAAGATAAATGTAAATGTTGTTCAAAAAAGGAGAAAAATTACATTCAAGTGTCAAGACCAGCAGTAAAAAAAAATATATATAATATCAACATGGGTGGAATTATCTGATTGACAGGATGATCAGTTATTACAAAATTAAGAAATGCAAAAAGAAACGGACAGTCATAATAATTCCTCATTTCTTTGATCTTAGTGTTAGGAATGTTTGGATTTTAATGAGAAGATCAAAATTCAAACATGGATAGTAAGTGCATGCAATTAACAGATTTTAAAACAATAATTGCCAAAAAACTTCTGAGGCTCTCTGATTTCGTAAATTCTAGGGATGAAGAAACAGACATGCATAAGCACAAGACTTGACTTGAGTATGGAGTCCACTTCTCATAGTAAAAAACAAATTAAAAATCCTTAAAAAATGATGGACATTAAGAATTCTGTAAAATGCAAGAATAAAGTTTGTTCAAAATTTTTTTTAATAATGTGTATGAAATGCAGTATGTATGTATATTTAACAGTGCAAAATAATTGTTTTTCAGAAGTATATTCATAGATTTTCTCGATATTTTTTTATATAAATATCCAAGATCATTTAAATTTAGTATGTGCATGTGTGTAATAAGATTTCCAAAAATTGTAACATTTTCCATAAATTATAAAAAAAATTTCATTTTTAAAGCTCTTAAATAAAGCTATATCTTGAACTTGTGTTAATTAAAATAAGCACTAATGTTTTTTTTTGTTTGTTTGTTTATTAGTAAAATGTATTTTTACAAGAATATGACCCAATGTTCATTATATTGAACATTTAAAAATTATAGACATTTTTTTTTATTTTCTTGAAAAATGACTATATATATTTTGTAGTCCTATTAAGATTAATCTCAAGTTTGATAAAAATCAGTTGGAAAATATTAGCTTGGGTCTCAAGAGGATATATACTTCAGATATATCTTAAAAAGAAGATTGAGAAAAAGAAAATGGAGAGAAAACTTAACATTTCAAATTATTTCATTTAAAAAAGATTTCAGTTTTCTTAAGGGAAGAAATAAATGAAATTTTTGAAAACTGAGAAAAAAGATGAAATAAATTATACTTTATTTATAAGACAATGATAAAGTAAGAATAAAGGATTATCAGACATCAGAATAAAAATTGAAGTGGGTATTACAATGAAACAATTTTATAAATTGATTAAATATAATAAAGGAATTTCGAAAACATGAACTAATAAAATATGTTATTCAACATAACATCCCTATCAGCACATCAAGTGAATGATAGTATCTAAATGGCATAATAGCCAAATGTGACCATGTTGCATCCAAAAGAGATTATCTAGATGTGTGAAAGAATTGAAAAAAAGATTAAAAAATTGGTTGACTAGAAGGAGGGTCAAAAATAGAATAAATGGATGAATGTTAAGGTTATTGGTACAAAAGCCAGATTTGGCTATGCTGCACCAAACAAGATTTAGCGGTGGTCTAGACATGAAAAAATTGAAAAGACAAAAATAGGTTGACAAGGAGGAACGAAAATTGAGAAGGATTGCTAGGGTATCCTGGGAGAGCATGACAACCTGTGTTTACCAAAGACAGTAAATCTCATGAGAAAGAAAAAAATCCCTAGGGTGCCTTGGGGTCATGATGCCCATACTTACCTGAAGATAAGTCTCGGATATAATCCCCAGGGGCAGGGGGGTTCGGCTATACCCCCAGACCCTGGGTACCAATTTTAGTCACCTCTAACGACATGCATGAGCTACAGTGGGACTATTCTATCATTCCCGGTCACCACATGGGTCAGATCAAACACAGAGATGGATCACCGAAAAGGTATTGTAAGGGGGCATCTCCTGTGTATACCAAAAACAGTAAACCTCATAGAGAAAAGAAGATCACAAGGGTATCTCGGGGTCATAATGCCTATACCTACTTAAAGATGGTAAGCCCTGAGAACCCAATATAATCCCCAGGGGCAGGGTGCCCAGCTTTAACCCCAGGCACTGGATACCCATTTTAGTCACCTCTTACAACATGCATGAGGTACAGTGGGACTATTCTTTCACACCCGGTCACCACATGGGTGTAATCATGGACAGGACAAGAAATCTTCCAATAATAAAATAGAAGGAAAACAAGATTTAGCAAAATAAAAACTTCATAAACGTCTATCATAAACAAAAATAAACAATATTATATATTCAAAAAGTCATTGACCAGAAAAACTGATCAAGATATTTAGAATTCCATCATTGTATCGTTAAAAATGTCTATACTGATAATATAAAAATTACTACACACTACATGCAAAAGATAGAAATATCTACATGAAGTTGAAATAATAAAATAAATACACTTATTTGGGTTATAAAAATAAAGAAATAAATTTAAACCTCAAAAAATATAAGATTCAATCAAATATTTTTAATAACTTATTATGAATCAAAAATAAATATACCGTTTGATTTGAGGAAGTTGAAAACACATGAATAAGATTAGAGATAATTTGTGATGCACTAGTTCCTGGAGCATAAGGCTGGGATGGAACAGGAGGCAATGGAGGTTGATTCAGAGGTGAAAGAACAGGTGCTGGACATTCCAGTAAGCAATAATGGCATAATGTTGTAAGTCCCTCAATTAGTGTAATCAAATAATCAGGAGGCATTGACATCGATTTTGTAGGCAGACTATTCATCTGAGAACTATATAGAAAATATGAATGAGATTTAAAGAATACAATGATATAGCTTCTGAAAAAAAAAATGAATGAATTTTTTAAATACCCATATTAGAAATATAATACAAAAAAAAAATCGGAAAACCGAAACGTGTTAAAATATTTAACTTTTAACATCGTACGAATAGGTATCGAAATTATAACTAATTACATTAATAAAAGTATCACATAAATAGTAATAATTCTGAAGGGGGGGAAGTGATACATTGAAGAATTTAACAAATTAGAGGATGAATGCTTTCTTTTACATTTAATGACTGCAAAGACAGAAATATTAAATTACAAGAGAGATATATGAAACTCCAAAATATATTAAGAGTTGAATTAATACAATTTAACTAAATATAGAAAGATATAACAAAATAATCAAAATACTATAATGTTTTAATATAAAATTTGAATATAAAATTTGCTATTGAATATAAAATGTGAGCAATTTGTTTTTAAAATCCTAAGTTATTTTGATTTAAAAAATGCATATATTTTTACTTCGACATTTTGTAGATTCATTTTTTTAATGAAATGAATCAGTCTTCAGTTCATATTTTTAATTCTTTTTATTGCAATTAAATTGAAGAAAATTATTCAAAAATGTCCCTTTAATTTTCAAGAGTGGAACTATTGAGTACTAATTAATAAAAAAAAAAGCTGTTTCAAACATATTTTAAAAATATATTAAACTACTAAATTATTTTCAAGAATAAAAATGTTTACATTTTGAGAAAACTACAAAAGGAGCTTTAAAACATTGGCAAATGATTTTACACATAGCAATAGTTCTCATTACAAATTTAAAAGAAAAACTTATCAAAATATATATTGATAATCAATATGAAAATTTCAAAACATCATTAAGTATAGAAATTTTAGAAGGGTTCATAATGAACAAAAAAAAATTTTTCATCTCTTCAAAAATATGTAATAGAATTATAGTTTAATACTGGTGTTTTTGAATAAAACTTTATACAACTATTAAATGCAATACTGAACTTCTCAAAAATTAAAAAATTCAATACTTATTACAAAAATTAAATGTAACACAGAGTAGGAAAAGAAATTTGGCAATTTAAATAATGAATCAAATCAAACAAGAAAGAATGATACAGTAAATAAATAAAAACTAAATAATGTATTTCATATAAAAATTAAAAATCAAAAGTAACACTGTTTAAAAAGATAAAAATGCTGCAATAAAAGTCAAAAAAAAAAAAAAAA
>BMAW01094049.1:273719-313747 GCA_019974015.1 Nephila pilipes
TTAAAAAGATAAAAATGCTGCAATAAAAGTCAAAAAAAAAAAAAAAAAAAAAAATAAATTTTAATTTAAAAATTTAATTTAAAAAAAAATTTTTAAAATTAAAAAAAAAAAAAAAAGAAAAGAAAGAAAGAAAGAAAATGTGATGGTCAATAATCATAATTGCAGTGTAGATGAAGGGGTTAGATATCAATACTCAGACTAATTAAAAAAAAAAAAAAACTGCCAAAAAGAATGAATGAGCTTTTGTATCAATAATATACAAATCTACTTTCAAAATATAGTATATTAATAGTTACATATTAAGTAAAAATAATGAAATCATAAAACCACTGCTAAGCAGAAAGAACATTATAATTCATAAACTGTCATAAATAAGTAATCAATACACAAAAAAAAAAAAAAAAAATCAAAAACTTCTGAAACTGAAAAAGAAATTAAAACATGAACTAAAGTTTAAAAAATGTATCTAAAACATAATAATCTTTGTTAAATTATTTTCATATTAAATATTTTTTATGCTTTGAACTTGTATAATTTTTGAATATATTTCATTTTGTTTATAAATACCTCACCTTAAAAATTCTCATATATATTTCTACAGTTCATTTTTCTTACATTCTATTTCATTTTTATGATAATCAGCATATTGAGCATTCTTATCTTATTAAACAAATTGTAACAATGAGTAGTTAAAATTTTACATAATAAATGATATATTCTCAGCATCCTAAAATTTTCTCTGAAAAAGAAATTACATTAACTGAAGTCAATAAAATGTCAAAAACAAATAAATTAAATCAATTCAACTTAAGAATCATGAAACCACTACATACATAAACATGCTAGAAATTCTAGCCATACCACTTACTATGAAGAAAACTGGAAAGCTTCATTAAGGAAAAAAGTGAATCCTCATCCCTCAATGATTCAGAGGTAAACATGATATCCACAATTTTTATAAGACAAATGATAAATAAACTCAAATCCTTCAAAAATGAGCTTTAATCAACGAATCTAAACTGATAAATATACTTTATGACTGTAATTCCTTCAAGTGTGCATTGTAAAATACAATAAATACAAGTTTCCTTTCATTCTTTGAACATAATACTTCAGGTATTTTGAATGACAAAAAAAAAAAAAAAAAATGCTTACTTAAATAATATTTACTATTATTAAAGATTGTAATGTGAATTTGAAATTGCCTACTTTATAAGTTAATACTATTTTAAGATTGTTGTTCTGAGAATATACTAATCAGCAAAAGATTAAATTAAATTTGTGGGAACTTTTTGTACAGAAGTAATGCATTCAGTTTTAGTGAATTAATACAAAAGAAAATGGAATACAGAAATGATAGAAGTGTTTTATACTCTTTATGTAGAAACATGTTTCAAACATTCGGAAATACAGCAAATAAAATAAAATAAATTAAACAAATTTTCATTATTTTATTAAAATTTGTAAGCTTTACACCAAGGCTGCAATTTAAATGTTTCACTACTTCAATAAAAGCAGATAAAATTTGTATTTCATATGAAGTTAAATACAAATTTAAATTATTTAATAACAGTATTGTTCTCTTACCTTTCAGATGGCAAAATTCGAAATAAATTAATAACATTTTCTAAATTTAGACAAAGTTGATTTACAACTGTCATCACCAATCGAGGCAACCATCGTCCAACAAAAGATAAAGCAGATGTAACTAATGACAACCAGTGAATATGCAAATGCACATGATGATCTTTGCGTAAAGCAGTAAGTATAGTACTCAAGAACATGGATTGACAAGGAATTGGTACACCTAAGATTAAATAAGTGTAATAAAAAATTAAGTATGAAATGAAATATGCATCATGATATCTCTGTTTATATATTTATATGCTAGTTAACAAATGCGCTAAAAAAGACTACCTCTTTTTTTTTAAAGATTAATGGTTACTCATCTTAATATTTAGAAATTATAACAATTCTTTAATGTAAACTTTATAACCTAAGCAAAAACTCATATTTAAAATTTATCAATTTCAACAATTTGAAATTGTATTTTACATAACAAAATACCCAGATGCTTTGATGGTTATTCAAAACAGTGAAAGAGAAACCATAAGATAAATGGATGCGATTGTTTATTAATGTCA
This sequence comes from Nephila pilipes, assembly GCA_019974015.1. Taxonomy (NCBI): domain Eukaryota; kingdom Metazoa; phylum Arthropoda; class Arachnida; order Araneae; family Nephilidae; genus Nephila; species Nephila pilipes. The sequence goes on from BMAW01094049.1 coordinate 275,864, forward strand.
CACTGAGAAGCAACATGTATTGGTGATGGATCTCATGATTTTGAACCATGGTTAAGGGACGAGGATTACTACCAAGCTGGTACCTCCCTCTCGAAAATTCCACACCATACCTCAGGAGGACTTGGGACCTGGACAGATTTAACATGCATTAGCCCTGCTACACAATGGGATTTTAGTGGCACTCCATAAGAGTGAATTAAAAAGCAGTTGGAATAAAATAAAAAAGCCAAATAATGTCTAACCAAGAAAATTTTAAAATAAAACAATTGTATCAGCAACAAAAAATAAAAAGTTGCTGTATTTTTATTTACTTGTATAACAGCTCACACTTGTTGCAAATATACAACAAATTTGAAAAATTTGTGTGAATCAGAATATTTCTGCTTAATAACTATACAGAATTTGACTTTCATTTATGTGTTTAAGTTTATTTTGTTCTATTGATATGCACTATTACATATTTTAAAAACATATCATAGAAAAAAAAATAGTGAATCTGGGTGAGTGCCTAAAAATAAACATCTATTTCATCAAATTAAGTCTTGATAACATTAGATTCAAGGAAATAATTGCAAACCTGTTGATACAAAAATAAAATTATTCCACACAGTTATCAGACAAACTCATCCACAGATCAGATTGTAATAAACCTATTGCAGCAGAAATTTCTGAACAAAATAACCATAATTACCGAACTTGACTGTAACAGAAGTTCTACACCTAATATAATGCTTTAGAAACCAATTTTGAATACATTTTTGAGAACCTAACATTTAGAAATGTTGTGATCATTATTTTAAACAATCTATATTGATCTAAAGACTGCACAGAAAACACTATTTCGATAATTTAGATCACTGGTGGGATTTGAAAGGATCTAAGGGATATTGAGGACAAACTACACAATACACAATACACGCAAAAAGTGCTGAAAAGCTCTATTAATATTAAAAATCATTGTATGTATACTTCAAAAAATAATTCTAAATGTCTTTTCAGCAAAATCACTTTTGTATCAGATGTAGATTATTGGTACATTATACCTTTGTTCCCAATACCTTTGGACTGGAATAGAAATTAGTTGCAGCAAGTGCAGTGCGCCAAAAAGAGCAAAACAATGTGTGTGCATGTTCCTACTCGATCAACAAAGCTTATATTTAAAAGTTTGGGAAGGTCATCACAAGATTAAGGCTCACCTGAACATGCCACCATGAATTCCAAAACATTATGTTAAACCTGTGGAGTTTCCTAATATTCTTCTTGAAGCTACAGATTATTAATTTTAATTACATGGAATAAAATGTATTTAAAAAAAGATAAAAAGAAATATTTCTGTCCCATTACATTTTCTTTTAATTTTGAAAGTACTTTAACATACTTATTAAAGATCTGAAAATTCACAATTACATTAACTGGTTTTCAGAACAGGAGTTGGTAATTTACCCCCCCCCCTAAAAAGGTGGGTGGGTTTAGGGGCAATAGACCAAAAAAGATTAGGAGCCAATGATTTTAGAACATTAAAAAAAAATATTCAAGAATAGTCATTACACGTATGTTAAAATATTATATAAGATAAATTACAATAAAACATTAGCAATATTTTTTTAAAAAAATAAAGTCAATCAAAAATAAATTTTTCCAATGATATGTTTTTGAATAAATATAAATAATTTATCAATATCTTGTCTAATTATATGGTTTCAGACTTTTACATAACATTTATTAAATACAAAATCTACAATCAAACAGCTTACATGAAATACAAGCAATTTCAGTATTTTTTTTTTTTTTTTTCCCTCTAACTGATTTATAATCAAATGATAATTTCTATAACTGATTTTTCTTTAACTGATTATTAGTAAATATCAAAACAAAAACTTACAAAATTCAGTCATTTTTGTACTGAGGTAACTAATATTCCTTTTTAAGTCGAACAAAAAACTAAACATCCCTATGAATAATTGAGGCACTCTCTAAATCTGGTTATCAAAAAGAACACTAATAAGTCAACTATCTCTTATTGTCATAGAGAAAGACCAATATCTCTTATGGAACTAATATCTTTTATTGTCATATAGAAAGACACATACACCCAATAAGTGTATCAATGAAGATTTCCCAACAGACAATATACGTATAACTTACTGAAAACTAATTACAGAATCATCATATAAAAATAAATACATCTTAAATATTTCACTTCCTGTGCAATTCAGAAAAATTATATTTAAAAAAATAAACTAATACTCGGTTTAGAAGATATAAAGTTAGTTTTCGCTTATTAGATGTATGAACATATGAAATGCTTATATAAAGTTGACACTTTCATAATTTATCTTGATATTTTTAATATTTATTTTCATTACTTATCATTTTTGAGAGTCTTAAAGCATTCAACAACTGAAAATAAGATTGAAATGCTACGTACAAAAATTTTGTACTTATCAATAAATAAAATTTCTTAAGATTAAATTTTAAAAGTCCTTTATTATTGCCATTATTAAAAATCATGATTTCATTTGAAAAGAAACAAATAATTTAAATACCAGGTTGAAATTTAGAAGAACAATTCTGAGCATTAGATCTGTGACTTGATTTCTTTTCCAAAGCATTTTCAACAGTCTTAGCACCAACACCATTAATGCCATCTTTTTCTGAGCCATTTTGAGATAAAACAGTATCTTCAAGAACTATCAAAGTAGCCATCAGTCGTAATAAATGGACCTAAAAAGTAACATTTACTAAATAAAATGTAAAGCATAATATTTACAGGGAGAAAAAATTGTAATTCCTAATTCCATTCTCAAAAAAAAAAAAAAAAAAGCATAATTACACAAAATTTTTGAACATTGAAGTCAAATATTCTCAATTTGCATTCCTCATAATGAATTATATAACATAATGCTCATTGACACATATCTAAGGCTAATATACATTTGTTCCAGGAAGAATATAATTTCACACCTGTGTACTCTCTCTTATGGTCCTATTAAGACCTTAAAAAAATTTGTGACATTAAAATAGCAGTAATAATTATGCAAATAGAGAGATTATGCAATAAAAAGAGCAAAATAAAGAGCTTTCAATATCAATATAAGTAATTTAATATTAAGTACTAAAAAAGGTTTTACAACCTGAAAAGTATCTTGGAAATCATTAGCAGGACTTTTGTTGTTCAGACCAATCCTAAGGGGTTTCTCATTGAATTCCACAATTGTTTCAGTAAATGTGCTGTTCTTTTCTCCTTCGTTAAAAGATTTAGGTTGCGAGTCATAAACACTTGCTGCAAGGCAATGCAGAAGGGTTTTTTGCACTTTTGTTCTATGTAATAAGTCACTTAAATAAGAAGCAAAACTTTTCCCACTATCTTTAACTATTCCGACTAATTCAGAAAAAACAAGAGTTAGAACTTCCATACAAAGGAGGCGAACATTTCTATTTCCAATTACTTCTTCATCAGTAAGTTTAACATGTGGCAAATTTGGATAATGACTTCTAATATGATACAAGCATGCAGCTACAATAACCTCTACATATGTATTGCTTCGATACATTGTTGTAGCTTCAGCTGTTAATTCTCCATGAAAATTATTACCAAAAACCGATTTACGGTGACGTGCTAACAAAACTTGCAATTTTTGGCCTCTTAAACTTAAAGAATTGCTGATATTCGTAGTAGACATACTGCATAAAGCAATTCTGGGATTGGTTAATATGATTGCCTTTAAAGAATAAAGAGCATAAAGTGTTTTCTGAGAATCATATACTTGGCAATAAAGCAAAATGTATGTATGCAATGGATGGACAGTCAATTGAGAGATATTAAAATCAGATAATTTTTTGTAAGAGCTATTTAAATCACAGCTATCATTATAATCATCACTGAAATTAAAATCACCAGAAGAAATAAATTCCTTATCAGAAGATTCGTTATTTACAACTTGTGAAATTATTTCATCTAAAACTGAAGATACTACATTTTCAATGCTCATTTCAGAGTCAGGAATAATTTCATTTTCCACAATATCATCATCAAACGAACTTCGTCGTATAAGATCAATTCGTTTTGCTTGTGACAAATCAGGAGAAACAAAATTAACATAATCTAGATGAGAATCACTTCCTAAAGAAGATAAAGACCCAAAAGGATTGACAAAAACCGAAATTGGTAATTTTAAATCACGCTCATGACTTGATGGCAACTCGAAATCTTGTATCATTGAATTATGAGTTATTACAGTAGACCCTTTATTGCTGTCAACATTTAAAACAGATGTAAGAGCTAAGATCTTCTTTTCAGGGCTAGGTAGTTGAGATGGTGGATGACTATCGTCACTAATATGGTATATTACATGTCCGGAAGTACTACTGATAGCATATACTTTAGCTTCTGCATCCTCATGAATATTATGCATTTTATCATCAGAAACTGCTCTTTTGGGACAATGGACACTGACATGTTGAACAGATACTCTGGCAGAATCAGGATGAAGGAGAATTAGCAATATAGGTTCAAGAAAACGAGCAACATCACCTCGTTGTAAAGAATGATTCAACCAAGCTTGAGAAATTGCTTTTTGAGGTCCAGTTTCTTTACCAAGATTGTCTAACATGAGAAAAAGACACCTAGAAGAAAAATGAACTATGTTAGAAAAATACCCCATAAAAATTTCAAACAAAAATATGTATAACAATTTGTATTGATTCGACAAATTCAAAACATGCTAATTATATCTTTTTTGTTCATATTTACTATTTGAAGAACATTTTAAACTGAAAATGTGACTAATTGTAACTAGTCACCATCAAGGACCAATAGGAAAAAATTTAATAATAAAGGACTTGCAAAGACTTGACAAAGAAAAATAAGATTCTACCATTACATGAATAAATGTAGTGAAAAATACTTGTCTCAGTTATTTGAATAAAAAAAAGCACAAAAATGATATAATTTTATCAAAAAATGTACTTTTTTACAGGAAAATTAAAAATCCATACAAAATCATAATTCATTTAACTATTACAGATGATTCATTTTTAATTTACTAAAATTGTTTTCATAAAAGGGATCTTAGCTTTTGCTTACATAATAATTTAAGACACACTTAAAGATATATAATGTAATAATATGACTAACTATAATAACAATTTTATAAGTATTAATCCATGTTCAGGAAAACTGCATCTAATTTAAAGAATTGCACTATAAAGAAAATAATCCTATGTATTACTAAAGATGAAACAGATTAATGATTGGAATTTTAAACAAAGGTGCCCAGAGATTCACATATTGTAAAGTTGGTATGAACATCATAAGAGTTTAAATATATTATTACATAAAATTAAAATAACTAAATGCATTCTTGGAAAATACCATCTGTCTATCTTTTCCCTAGCAAATTTTACTTCAGTGCAAAAAAGAAATGGACCAGCATGACAAATAATACCAGGATGAATAGCATCCTTGTCAACATACAGAACAAAAAAATGATGGTAATTGCTTAGGAGAGAGAACTTTGAAATTCAGGTCAGCACAAATATTTTCTTGACAATAAATATTAGCAATCTGCTAAAGGATGGATATGATCAGAATTTATGTCTAGGACAAGTTGGGGGGCAAAGATCAATTAGTTGACAATCCAAAAAATGGCAGTTCTTAAGCACCTATAATAGAGTCACAAAAAGCAAGAAAGCCAGCAATCTCCATGGCTCAGTTGGCAAAGCTTTGGAGAGCAGTTTCATCCTCGCCAATGTATTTTCATCCACAAAGATTGGATTTTTAATTTAAAATGTTACTTATTGTTTAACATTTGGATGATTCTAGATATTTTTTTTAATATTCAAATTGGTTTTCTCTCGAATATTCCAAATGTATATAATCGCTGAGTCCCATCAGTTGTGGGCAAATTGTCAGTCCTGTGATGTTGCCATGTTCCTGTAATAAATCTAATTCTATACAACAATGATGTAATTATTTGTATTTTTGTGGCAATAGTCAAGGTTAATGGTTAATGGAGCAGTACACAAGTTATGTTAATACTTAGGAAGCACTAAGATCTATTACTGTCATGGAGATGTCTCTTTCGTCCACTGGTGTTTCCATATCTACAGCAAAAATTTCCATCCAATCAATTTTATTTCAAACCCTCACATTCACTCTCATCTACATCAAGAAATTTTATTTCTCACAATATGAAATCCTTCCTCTCACACAAATTAATGATGCATCTTTTCTGAGATCTTCTAATTTCCTTACATGACAAATTGTCAGTAAAATGGTTAATAAAATGAAAGTTTTTCAGGTTGTTGATGAAACACGATACTTGTCAAGCTTTATTTATGCTTCACTAAACTTTTAAAAAGGGTTATTCAATTAGTCCTTAGACAAAGGTAAAAAAAACATTATTGGAGGAAGGTTTTTTTTTTAAATATTATTCAACATAATCTAATTTTAGCTCTATTCATTTTTGCAAGCATTTCTCCAACTTTTTAAGGCATCTTAAAAGTAATATTTTGGAAGGTCCTTAATATAGGCATCTGTTTGGGTGATGACCTTGCAGCAACCACACTTAGCAAGTTTGTTAGTGGTCCCCCTTACATACAGATAAGGTCCTCATTGAAGACAGCTGGACTCATGAGAAAGGGCAAACATTTCCATTTCTCATGAACTTTGACCTTTTACAGTCCGATTTCCTGGGATAGATACCAATGGTTTTGGAAGAAGTATGGCCAATTTGTTCTACCCGAAAGTTTCAGAAAAGAGACATTAGAGCTCTACTCAACGTTTGACTGCAACATCATCTCCAAAGACATAGCGATACTTTTTTAAGAGTGCAACGTGCACCCAAAACCTCTAGTTTCGACATGAACAGTTGTTCATGGAGTCATTTTTTAAAGTTTCAAAATAAAAAAAAGCCAATGATGGCTAGATGCAGTGAATACAGTAGAATTTGCAATAATTCAAACTTTAATTCCAAGAATTTGGCCATCAAAACTATACATGTGTGCACCTGTGTATTGTCTTGATGGAAGAGGATCATTTTCTTTTTCAAATGAGACCATTTTTACTTGATTTCCTCGCTCAACTGGTGCAACAATGCATAATACTCCCCCAGTTAGTGTTTATCTTTTTTCCAAGTAATCAGTGTAGATGATTCTGCATGCACCCCAAAAAAACTGCAGCAATCCCCTTACCAGCCAATTTCACCACCTTTGCTTTCTTTGAAGCTCATTCACCTACAAACACCCACTGTTTTGACTGTTCAGTTGTAACTGGAGTGTAGCAGTGTATCCATGTTTTATCCACAGTTATGTATCAACTCAGAAACCGGTCAGGATTGCGACGAAAAAGCTCCAAAATAGCCTCAAAATTGACCACACGATTGCAGAGATTTTTTAACACCCCATTTTTCATTCAAAATTGAAAACACTGTACCCAGCAATATGCCAGTGACCTTGACTATTTCTAGCACTGTGATTCATTGATCACTTAAAACCATGTTGTGGATTTTGCAAATCACTCCAAGAGTAGTCACTTGCAACAGACGTCCTGAACGATATTCATCTTTCGTGGATGTAGAGCCACGTTTAAGATCATTTATCCAATTATAAACAATTGCAAACACAGGAGCAGATGTGCCATGAACTACACCCAACTCAGCTTCAACCTCTTTCGGTGTTAAAACTTTTAAATATAAGTGTTTAATCACAGCACATGTTTAATCACACACACAGCATGCACATGTTTTCGAGTGGTTTAAGCGTTTTCAAGATGGCCAAAAAGACATTGAAGATGATTCACACCTGGCTTGCCCTTCTATGTCAAAAACAGATAACAAAATTGAAAAAGTCGATAATCTGGTTCAATCTGAGTAGCGGTTAAGTATTCTCGCAATTGCTGAGACTGGAGGAATTGACAAAAAATCTAAATAGCAAATTTTTATAATAGTTTATACATGCAAAACGTGTGTACCAAAATGGTGCCTAAAATTCTCACATTTAATCAACCAGAAACTCACAAAAATGTCTGTACTGACACTTTGAATGCCACTGAAAATAACCGAAACTTATAGGAAAGGATAATGAGGTGTAACGAATTGTGTTTTTTTGCTATGATCCTTAAACGAAGTACAAATCCATGCACTGGAAGAACCTATCTTCACCAAGAGCCAAAAAAGCTTGAATGAGCAAATCAAAATTCTAAAACAATGATTATTGTTTTCTTCAATATTTATGGGATTGTGTACCTTAACTGGATTTTCAAATGTCAAACTATTAATCTACATCACTACCATCACATTCATGCTGAACTCCATGAAGGAATAAGAGAAAAAAACAACTCAAATTGTGGAAAGGACAAGTAATTCCGCATTGCCTGTCAAGAAGTTTCTAACCAAGTACAGCATCCCAGTGTTAAACCATCCGTATAATTTGCCAGATCTTGTGCCATGCAACTTCTGCCTCTTTCCTAAGGTGAAATCTGCATTAAAAGGAACAAGATTTGAGTCCATTGAAGCTGTGAAAGAGAATGCAGCGAGTGTCCTGAAGGAATTGACAGCAGACCTACAGCACTGTTTCAAACAATGAAAGATATGAATGAAGCATTTTAGTTTTTAAGGAAGGTTATGTATTGAAGGTGATATGACATCAAAATAAAATATTTTACAATATGTCTCATTATTTATTAGCCACACATTGTGAATATATATATATATATTTGTAACATGCTTAAATTTTATTCTAAACCAATGAATGATAAATAGTTTTGCAATGCTTTTGAAAAAAATAAGTAAATTATGGACCTATTAATGAATTATTAAAACCTATTTAAAATTCTGAACTATACATAAGAAAATGATACTACGGCACATCAAAATATTTTTTTTTTAATTGTAAAAAATGACAATGATCAGACCTGTCAAAAACTCGTGTCATTGTAAAAGGAGTTGATTTCAAATTCAAATCTCGAGTCAGGTGCCATAAAATGCTAAATTTCTTCTGTGCTTCAACTTGTTGCTGTATATAAGAAAGGAAAAAAAAAAGAATAAAATATAAAATTGTTAGCATTCAAAGGCAGCATAAATAGTATGTTGTGCACAAATAGTTAAATAAAACTTTGATAAAACCAAATGTTCATAACACATTTTTACTGACAAGACGTCTTTTTTTCCCTCCTGTACTGAAAATGTATTCACCATACATATTAAATCGAAAAAAAAATTATCATTTTGAAATGAAAAATGTAGATATATTCCTCTTAACTCATTGTATTGTTGTCCAAAAAGATTTTAAGTTTCAAATTTTTTACAGAAAAGTGAATTCTCTTATCAATAAGTCTCTCTCTCTAACAGCCTAAATTAAGCAATCAGCAATAACAAAACAATTAAAATTAATCATAAAAACCAAACATCTTTCTTTTAATATAATTGATAATAACTGGCATTTAAGAAATGCTGATTTTAATGCAAACAAATTTAAATTTACTTCATTTTCCTTTCATTTGCCATGATAAATAAAGCGAAATGCTAAAATTGAATAACTCTGAAAATCTGTCAGTAAATTTATAAAATAATATCTTATATCAAAAGGTAACTAAATGCATCTAAAAAGAGAATCAATTGTTGTTAGGTTTTAAATTTAAAATTGTTTGTTAAATAATCATTGAAACTATTCATGTCAGCCTCCACCCCCTCTTACCACAGTTGAAAGTTTTTCAAACATATTTTCACAATTTTAACTAGCAACAAAAACTCAAAAGTGCCCAAAACTTTCTAAGGCTAAAACGCCAATTTATCAATTCCAAACACACACAGTATTACTTTAATCTTTAAATAAGTTTCACAAAAGAAATAAAACCTAAAACAATTTTGAAAAAAAAAATTAATAAATAAATAAAATTTTTACCATTTCATCACCAGATGCCATCGAATTACATATAACAGCTTCACAAAAGGAGTTGGATGGTGATAAATTATGCACCTGTTGCAAAAGTTCTGTACCTCGCAAACAAAAATTAGGTCTATCATCACCAACATATTTCCATAATTTATAAGCAGCAAAACTAAACAGAAGAGTTTCATTTGAAAGAAATTCCAGTTGTGAAGTACTGACAGCAGGTGTTAAAGCAACCATTACAACAGTTGAAGAGAAATTTGGAGTTACAGTATTAGTTGACGTGGATGAAGGGGAAACATACGCTAACTCGTTCATTTCATCAATATGAAGAATGGATTTTGTCAGTGCTATGAGATCAAATAATGTAGATGTTGCACTAAAAAATACTTCTTCAATAGTAGCAAAACATGCAAATGAGATAATAAGCTTCAGCCATTCAGGAATCACAGAAGATCTTGCTGTAAAACACGAATTTAACACATAAATAAATCTACAATAACATTAAGTAATGTTCCATTATAAATAATATTGGTTAAGTGCTTTTCATTTATATCAAAACACTCAACTTTTCCTTCATTCTTCAATGCATATAAAGTTACTATGCATAGTAAATTCAGTTGGACTATTATTGAAATTGTATTATTATAAATGATTTTTTAAATGAAAAATGCATTTTACAAGTTTCTTAGTTTTAATTCATACAAATGAAATTGACTTTTCAAGTAAATATAAAATTTAAAGGGAACATGAATATATATGAAATTAATTGGGCAAAGAAAATAATCTGTTGCAAATAACAAAGACATATTGCCAATGTTTATTTTTTTAAATAAGACATTGAGCATCAGATTAGATTATTCATTAGGCAATACTAGAAATGCATTGACAATTGTTCAGTCCTTACAATTTGTCATCTCTATAGGTCAACAGTTTCCTTCATGACACTGTGTTCTACTGTATTTCAATCATTCTTATCAATATAATTTGTTTCAATCCAAATATGCAATCCTTTGAATTAATCATCCCAATTCCTTTATTTAAAATGTATGTTCTACTAGCTCTAATGGTGACATATATTCATCATAATAAGAATCTGTTCAATCAAAGTGGGCATATGGAATAAAATTTAAAAAGGAAGTAATGCCCTTTGTGTGTGATCTACAATTTCTCTTTTACCCACCATTCAAGGGCAACAGAGCATTTGAATGGTGGGTAAAAGAGAAATGCTTCTTGGGCTACCAAAATATAATCATCATTTGCATGTTGAATTAAAAGGTATTTGCATAAAAAAATATTTCACTGCAATTAGTTAAAACTCTTTCTTGTTGAGTCTTTTTTTCCCCCCTTAGATAACAATTATTCAACAAAATTCCCTTACTTTTACATTTTTATTTTGACTGCAACAATACATTCCCCTTAAAATAAAAAGTTTGCCCATTTTGTTTGTGATAGTGATAAAAATATAAAAAAATCATTTAAGGGTGAATAAAAATTGTAATTTCAAATATTAATTAAAGGAGTTTCCCATTAAGCAGTTATATAACTTAGTTTTATTCGAAATACTTTATAACCACAGATTTAAGCTCCTTACTTTCTGAAAATACTACAAGTCAATATTCTTCTGATATCCCCATATAATATATTTAGGCTTACAAAGCCACTGTACTAATGTATTAGTCAAATAAAAATAGAGGTGCTTTTACATATTGGGTTAATAAAAATGCTATATGTCACATCCTCTCATGGATTATAATTGCAGTTGTCTTGAAGCAATTGGCAGTTGTTGCTACAACTTTAAAATCATGTTTATTAAGGAATATTGGAGCAATTTAATATTGATAAGATTCTGACCCATCATGATGAATCAGCACACAGATTAGCACGTCTGATGTGAAAAGTGTCACTTAAGAAAATAATCGTTAGATGGTGAAAGGAGAATGACAAGGAAAAGGAGATTTTTAATTTGTTTAAATTCAGCAGTTAATGGGGATAGGAAAGTTAATAGGCAAACAAGATATGTGTGATTCTAAAGAGGAAGTTAAAAGTAGTTTGAATATATAAAGACTGGCATTAAGAATGATTTAATTTTAAAAAAGTAAAGATAGATTTAATTTATCATACATATGCAATATAAGTTTTAAAGACTACTGAAAGTGAGCTTAATTCTAAAAACAGAGATAACGTTGAGAAATCGCACAGTTACCAATATGAAAAGAAAAAAAAATCATGCAATAACTTGAGAATGAATTCCAAATTTTTCTAAAAAACAAGGCTTTGGTAAATTTTCTACAGAACCTTTTGCAACATTTATTGGTAAGCATGTTTTACATGCACAGTTAAACATATTTTTAAAAAATGAATGGGTAAATAAGTGTAATACTTACCTGCATTTAAATTTTTATCATATAAGCTATTTGAGTTAGTATAAAATGTAGGAAATGATGACAGTTCAACAAGAAGATTGCACAAAAATTCAAATGTCTGGCATAAATCAGAATCACTTGGTATATCTTCAATGTCATTTAATGGGAGATCACTTTTCTTGAAAGATGTATCTGCAATATCTCGTTTAAATATCTCAACTTCTTCTGATGACAGGCAATTGCACTTGGCTGATAAACACTTGTGAAGCAATTTATCAAGATTTTGTTCACGCTGAATTTCTCTTTCATGCTTTGGAAGCAACAAAGATTGATAACGCTCTAAAGTTTCATCAATGTTCTTAATTATTTTATCTTTTAGAAAGGTAACAAAAAAAGTCTGGTATTTTTCAGTACATAAAGTAATAATGCTACGTATACAGCTAAATTCACTTTCTTTATTTCTTTCCTCTGCAGTTTGCCCATCGAAGTCTGATGGATAAATAGGAGATAGATTACGAGGACATTCAACAATAAAACTTGAGTTTTTTTCAACATAAGAATTTTCATTTTGTTTCGAAATAGTTTCTTTTGAGCTATATGAATCAGTATTACTATAAAGATTAACAGAATTCTCAAAACCTTCTTCAACTTCGATATTTATAAGAGGTGGTTGCATTTTGCATAATAGTTTGGAACACAATTTTATAGTAACAGAAATGTCGTGAATAGACAAAATAGAACAGTTTTTAGAAAGAACATTAAAGATACGACACAAAAGCTTTGGTAAGTGTTCAGTTTTTACTTCTAAATAAGTTTCCTAAAATAAAAAAGTATGTGTGAATAAAAAAAATTAAAGAAAAAAATAAAAATTTTAAGTGAGAAATGATCATACATATTAGAGCTATATATATATTCTTTCACCAATACTCATTTAAAAATATAACGGAATAACAGCATCAGTTTATCACAATGAAAATTTTTTATATTCTAGCATATTCTTACCTTCCTTTAAAAATAAAGAATAAATATTTGCAATATAAAAAAGTACTCTAGAGTATTTAATTAAAATTTCTTCATTACAATTATCCATTACATTGGATGCAATTTTTTTAAATTTAATTTCAGCATTAAGCATATAGTGTCTCAAAAACATGTTTATACTTACTGAAATTTTAATACTTTTTATGATTAAAAGGTCTTTTACAAATAAATGTATAAAATAAAATCTATCACATTTTTAATGGAAGATTACGTACTTATAATGCAAAATGAACTCATGAAAAAAAAATTATATCTTTATTTAACTTTTCTTGGCAATGTGTTTTTCCCCTTTTTTCAGCCTAATAATAATCCTCCACTTAATCAACAGTTTTATATTCAATGACCAATAGAATAGCCAAGTTAATGAACTCAAGGTACATTCACTTCTAAAACTTCTTAGAAAATCCTTTTATACACATAAATATTGAATAGATTTATGCAATAAAACCAATTAGTTATGGTTAATTTAAACATATCTTTAAAAATTACTGTCAAATCCATTAATAAGGAAATAATCACTTCATATAAATAGTAAAATTAGTAACAAAAAAACCCCATAAAATATAAATTCATTGTTATATTATTGCTAATATATTTTCCTTTTAAACTAATGCAGAACTATTATATTGAAAGAACACTATAATAACAAACAAAACATTTCTAAATGTTGATATTCAGTAATAAACTAACAGAGCCTACAATAAAAATGCAACTATATCATAAAAAGTTTATGCAACAAGCTAAATTACTCTGAAATACACTTTTAAGTCATTAATATATGCAAATTAGTTATAGAAATAAAGATAAAATCAATGAATAGTTAAAACTATTACATGAATTACAATTAGAAATTGAAATTAAGACACCCAAATAATTTTCCAGCCACACCTGTTTCAATAGCATTGTGACTATAGCACATACTAACATTAATTAATCTGAAGTATATTTATATAAAATTCCATAACATATTGTAGAGAGAGAAGGCTCAATTTAGTTAGAGACTCATACAACAACAAATGTTAAATGCAGAGACATGAATCTCTTTATTTTCTTACTGAAATGAATGAGTTTCATTTCGTTAGTTATTAAAAATTTAAGTCATTAGATGAGTCAAAGTATTTGTTTTTGTTAAAGGGCATTAAATGCTGTTATAAATAAAAGAAATTTTAAAAACACCAGTAACATACAAAAAAATTCATAAGAAATTAAAAAAATAAAAATATGTAGTGAATACTGCATGAGAAAAAAAATAAAGTTTAACAAAAATTTACCAGTGAGACAACATCCAACAAAAAACTGACAAGGGAGCATAACTCTTTCAAACTAGGATTTCCAGAACCAACTTTTTGGACACAATCTTGGTCATTTTCACAAGGACTGGAATTTTTATTTTTTATACTTGGTATCTGACAAGCAATTTCAAAATGTTTGGCAGAGTACTCCCATAAATAGGATGGCTCTAATGTTCCAAACAAAAGGTTGGCAGCTTTTTTAAGTTCATTTCTATCTTTGTTGAACTTTTGATATTTTCTGTCAAGTCGTACAGAAATAGAATTTGATGAATGGCATGCCAAATATAGAGATCTATAAGAAAAGTGGAACACAATCTTTTTTTGAGAATAATTGTCAATCGTATAATATAAAAAAAAGATACAGCAAAACAGTAGTTAATACATCTAAATTACATTTGTAAGAAATTACAAAATCTTTTAACTGTACAAAAACATTAAATGATATGTGAATAATCAACAATCACAATTTAGTACCTAAATATATCAATCAATACATCATCCAATATGACAGAGCTGATTTCTGGGCGGTCTAATAAACTAATTAATAATCTATAGCACCACAATTCAGCATTTGAAGGCACTGTGCTAGATGGCATAACTGACAGAGGATTCTGAAACAGATTTTTATCAATATTACATGATTAATTAACAATTTATAACTAATATATATAATATGAAAAAACATAGCAAAATTTTTTTAAAAAAGTTGATATACTACAAGAGGAATTTAAATTATTTTAGTTACACTATTGAAAACACAAACTTTACTTAAACTATAGATGAACAATTTAAATACAACTTCAATTTGCTTATTTTAAAATACATCTGAAGATAAACACTTGAGATGGGCTGCAGCCTAATGTAATATAATGCAAATCCTCAAAATGCAATTTTGAATTATACTAATGACTTAAAATCCTACATTCCTAAATTTCTAAAGCATGCAAATAGGAAGAAAATATTTTTAAAACATATATAATGGAATTTGGAAATATAAAAAAATTCAATCACAGCAATTTATTAAATAAAGATGAGAAATTCTGTACATGTAACACTAGATGGGAAATTTAAATTACTTCAGATACTTACATCAAAACACTTCTGGAGAGCTTTTAACATGTATTCTTTGGAAAAATCTTTGAAGTAGGAATTTGTATCAATATTTTCTGAGAGTTTTTCATGGGCACCTTTATTCATTTCATCCATACCTAGAGCATCTCCACCCATTAACCATGAAAACAAGCGTCTAAAAAAAGAGAAAGCGACAGTTTTTTACTTTTACATGAAGGACAAAAATGCTTATTTAATTTTCAGCACAACTGTATGCTGACAGAAATAAAATTAAAAGATCTAACACATATTACAGGACCAAAAATATCATCAGCTACACTTTGAATTGATCTCACAAAACAATAACAAATATAGCAGCATACTGTGCAAAAATTAATATATTGCCCTCAAGTAAAAAAAAAATCAAGAATTAGAAATAATTTTTAAAAAAAGAAAGCCCTTTTAAAGATAATTTACAAACTGTGAAATGGTCTATTACTAAAAAGGAAAAGAAAATCGTCCATAATTAATAAAGTTAAAAAAAACGATATTTGAAGCAGCAACAAGAAAGCCATACACACTCTTCCAGTTGTACAAGTTCATAAAGATAAAGTAACTTTTCATGTGGCTGTCAAAATGTCTTTTCATCAATATACAGTGTTGAAAGTTTGAACTGCAATGCATGAATTGTCCCATTACTGATTCAAAAGACCTTCCCTCCATTTGAGCAATGGTCCCTCCTCCTTATAATTAACTTTAGGATACAATAGTCAAAGCCTCAATTCAGTTTTGCACATTGAATTTTGTTGAGAATTACAATTGGGAGAGTGTATTCTTAGAATACATTATGCTTGATGACAAACTTTTCAATCAAAAAAAAAAAAAAAAAAAAATTCATATGTGAAAAGGAGACCTTTAAATAGTAGGAATTTTCATGTCATGATGAGAACTCCATATGTGAAAAGGAGACCTTTAAATAGTAGGAATTTTCATGTCATGATGAGAATGCATTCAGAACCATTACACCCAAGTTACATGACAACATAGAACAGATTTGCAAGTTAATATACTCTGTATCTATTTTATTAAAAAAAAACCTGATACTTTGATAATGATTAATCATCATTAGAAGTCCTCTCTCATTTCCAATGGTTTTAACTTTCCATTCTTAAACAAGTAGGGGGGGATTACAAAGCTCATATATATCGCATATAGTTCACATATATTTATAAAACTTTTATTTTTTAAAATTCCAACATACACTCTTTGGCATTTTAAAAAATTTCTTGTTATAATTTATATCATATTTCTTGTACTTTTAAGCAGCAATATATATAATGAAATATTATGAGATAAAAGAGTATTATGAATTAAAAATACCTATTTAGTGACATGTCTCTCCTCAAGACCACGGTTAAAGCAGATGTTACAACCTGCACCATATCAGAAGAAAGAAGTTGGTTACTGTGGATTGGGAACCCTAAAAGCAAGAGATCCAATGCACATCTTTGCACTAAGACACTGTTATCTTGGAGAGAGGCACACAATCCCTGCACCTAAATAAAAATCATATATAAAACCTGTGATTATTCATTATTGCAATAAATGACAAAAATAAAGGAGGCAAAGAATTGAAACCCGTTTACCTTCTTAAGTAAGGATTATAATTATACTTGAAATTCCTTTCTTAAAATAAACATTCACAGAGATATCATTTAAAAAATATGCTCAAAAATTATTTTAATATAAAACCATGGAAACAATTCAATCATACAACAGTGGCTTTTCAACATTACTTTATAAACATAAATAAATAAAAAAAAAAAAAGATTAATTAGTTTAAAATATTTGTTTTGTGCAGTTTCATGACAAGGAAAAATTACTTGTCCCACAAAAACAAAAATAAATGGCCCCCAATACAAATATATGACTTTCTCCTTGAATGTAATAAATAAAGCTAACATCTGAGAAACTTCAATGAAGCACTCATATGTTAACAACAACAAAAAAACCTTTTAAGATACAACATAAATATATTAATAGTTTTAAAATGAATAAAAAAATTTCATTAAAATATGTTTCAAGAAACTCTCCATCAGATTACCATTAACATTTATTTAGAGATATTAATTAATAAGTGTCCAAAATTAAGAAAATTTTTAGCAAGTATTGGTGTATCTTGCATGTTCACCACAAATAACTTCCAAGCAAATTGATTGGTTTTATTTACATCCCACTGGAAACAACATGAAGGCTATTGGAAACGGACCACATAATTTTGAACCTTGGTCAAGTGATGAGGATGACACACGAGCTGGACCTACCTCTCCTAACCTCCATGCCATGTCAACATGAGCCTCAGCAGATTTAACATGCATCAGCCTTGGCTAAACAGCGGGTCTTTAGTGGAATTAAGGCTCGAACCCACAACTTGACTAAAACCGCCAGCCGCGAGTCTGCAAACATGAGCACTAGGCAACCGCAGCCATAACTTACAAGCAAAATGTTCACAACTATGATAGAAATTTGCTATTTCTACAAAAACTGGCTAATATTATGTCTGTCAGATTTGTCATTTGGTTTGTCTTTGAACATAAAAGTGACAGATTAGAAATGATGGCAAAATTTAGCTGTAGAAATTTACCTACAGTGAAAGAAAAAGGAAGACAATATTTCAGATATTTAGCAGTTATTACTGCCCTATTTCATCAGAATACTTTGATACATGTAACAGATTGTTCAATAAAATTTATGAAGTAATGTAGAATTTCATAACAAAGAAGTCCAACAAAGCTGAGCCAATATTTTACTTCCTCCCCAAAGTTAACAAATTCAATTTTGGGAAATCTTACTTTTGTTTTCTTGGCATTGACTGATGCCAGCACTTTGTTTGAAGGCAAATGTTTTTCAAAGCCCACCCCAGTTCAAATACATGCTATATCTAATTTTTCAGATATTTCTCAATTTTTTCATATTAATCATATCTTCAGATTTGGCATTGATCAATATATTACACATACACTGTAATCTAATTTCACCAAATCAGTTGCAATACTTACTAAAGAAAGTTATATTTCGATATCTTCACCATTAAAATTTGTTTGAATAGTACTTGTCTTTTAATAAGATTTAATAATAGCATATCAGTATGAATGTATTTAATATCAATTCTCTTATATCCGAGTCACCACTATATTATTTACTACCTAGAAATTTACCCAATTTCTTTAGATTCCAAAAGCATCATTTTAACACATTTCACAGTGTATTAATTTTATCTACAAATAAAACACCAAGTCACAAACAAAACATTGACATCTTTATTTTCCAAAAAAAAACACCATTAAAAAATCTTTGCCATTCTCAAAATGTAAAAAGGAACTATTTAGACAAAAATAATTCTTAATTCTCTCTTGAAGGTATTAATTAATTCTCTCTTAAAGGCATGCTTTTCAATTTTAATATGAGGCTATTTGCAGAACAATATAGCACTGACTGCCCATTAAATAATATTCCAATCATCACTTTAAATTAGAACCCATAGAGGCATTTATATTTGACTTGGATAGCAACTAAAACAGGTTGAGAGCAAGTGGCTGGCAGAGGGTGCAGCCCAATGTGAATGAACAAGTCATTAGCTGCACCCATTGGCTTCCCACTTTAACTGTGATGATGCATCAGGTTCCATCCTCCAATCTAAACATACGAGGTCTCCAATTGTTTCCTAGCATAAAATGTTTAACAAAAAAATAGGGGGGGGGGATTAAAATCAAGACACATGAAGAAAAAAAAAAGGACTACTCTAAAATATTTAGAAGGCATGTTTTTTAGTACTGTTTTTAAATACGGCTACAGTAGCAGCACTGTTGCCATTCTGCATATGTGTCCTGAATATCTATTTGTTTCTTAGTCAGAGATGCGAGTAAAGAAGCATTTGTCTGTGTTTAGGCTTGTTTGTGTGTATTTAAAGAGTATCACAGACAATTGAAAATCCCAATGATTTTGAAATACATGCTGTGATTAGTTTATCTGCACACTAAAGACGTGAAGGCAGCCGAAATTCATCAACAGATCAATGAGATGTATTGAGAAAACATTATGACTAATGGAATGGTACAAAAATGGGTTCGAGTATTTTAAGTCGGTCATAATAATATTCATATTCATGATGCGAAGCTAAGTGGGTGACCATCTTTCATTACAGGAGACTTTATGCAGAATGAGTGATAGTATTTGAAAGATGCAAGAGCCAGATATGGCTATTCTGCACCAGCAAGGTAAAGCTGTAATCTAGATGTCTGAGAAAATTGAAAAAAGATTAAAAAAAAAAAAAAAAAAATGGCTGACAAGGAGGGTCAAAAATAGAGAAGGATCACTAGAGTATCCCAGGGCATGTCACCCCTATTTACAAAGGACAGTAAAGCTCAAGGGCAAAACAAAGATCACTAGGGTGCCTTGGGGTCATGATGCCTGTATTTGCCTAAGGCAAACCTTTGAGGCACCCCAATCTGGAAGACCAGTCCCCTGATATAATCCCCTGGGGCAGAGTGCGCTGCTATACCCCCAGACACTACAAACTCATTTTAGTCACCTCTTACATCATGCAGAAAGTTGAAGAAAAGTTTGAGAAAACGGACACTTTGCAATTTTGTCTTTATCCAAGTTTCTGCAAGTTTCAAGTAGTGTTCTTCATGAAATTATGGCAATGTTCTTTATGAGTCAGGCAGCAGATTTCCATGAAAATGGAATTCAGAAGCTAGTTGCACAATTTGATAAAGGTCTTAATATTGGTGGTAATATATCAAAAAGCAAATTATATAAAAGTAAAATCTTTCTTATAACAATAAAATATAAGAAATTGCACTGGTTAATTTTTTATCAAAATGGTGCTTTCTTAAAAACACACCTCATATATGTCTTATCATTATAACTTGATTTTAGAAAATATATTTTGTCAAGTCAAATGTATGCTGCAATTAATAAAAGGGTGCAGAAAATATGTGAAAATTCTAGCATTAGGATTTGCTTTCACAGGCTACACAATGGAAAAGATCTTAAACAGATGAATGCCTGAAATACAAATTTGCTAGTTGTAAACAAAAATGTCTCATGAATTAAAGAAAGGAAAAGTTACATTTACAGACAATTTGACAAAAACTGTTAATAGTTAATACCCAATTTTTGTCATATTAAAAATGTATTTTAACAATGTGAGTTAAAAATGTCTTTTCATACAGATTTTCATAAATATAAGCATACTAATTTTTATGATAAATCTTTAATTATGTAATTTACCATTGTGTCAATATCTGTACCAACAATAAAAAGCTGATCTTCTAAGCAAAGTCTTCGGTTATAATGAGTAATAATAAAACTCACAGCAGGCAGTCTAATAGTAGGATTTGAAAGTATGCATTTCCACATACAACCATAAAAAAAACTTTTTTCAACATTGGAGCAAACAGCAAGCAAAAGTTGATCAGTTCTACAAAATAAATAGATAATATTAAATATTAAAAAATTATGCCATATGAAGATAAATATTCCATAACATTTATATAGAAATAATTAAGTTTATTATTTGTGTGTGTATATATATAAATATATTCCAAAGTATGGAACAGAATTACATTATTCTAAATTTTTGCTTTTCTTTCACTTGGCTTTCTTACAAAAGTTTTCTGGTTCTTTAACAGATTTTTTTTTTTTTCCATTTTTAAGTTTTAAATTTTAGATTGTTTAATTATATAAAAAAAATTCATCTGATTTGCATTAATGTAAATTTGTTTTTTAATGAATTCTTTAAATATTTAGTATTTCATCAATTAATAGAATTGATTTTGTGTTGGAGTGAGTGAGGGAATGTAAGGTTTATTGGCGCAAGAGCCAGATATGGCTATGCTGCGCCAAACAAGATTAAACTGTGGTCTAGACGTGAAGTTGAAAAAAAGATAAGTGGTTGACAAGAAGGAGGGTCGAAAATAGTTTTAGTTTTCATTAACGTCGCACTAGAAGCAACATGAGGGCTATTGGCAACGGACCTCGTAATTTTGAACCACGGTCAAGTGACGAGGACGACACCTGAGCTGGCACCCCCTCTCCTAACATGCACACCACGCCAACGGGAGGACTTTGGGCCCCGAACAGATTTAAAGTGCATCAGCCCCGGCTACAGGGTCGAAAATAGAGAAGGATCGCTAGGGTATCCCAGGGGGGGTGTCATCCGTGTGATTTTGTGTTGGACATTCTTATATTGTTATATGTTATCATTTGTATGATTTGTGCTTTGTATATACACAATTCAACAAAAGAAATAATTTTACATAAAGTGATACATATGCAAACACCCCAAAACTCAAATTTAGAATCTGAACAACAAATGCAAGAAAATTTTGCCCCAGGATCTAAATGCCCCAGAGGACCACAGTTGCAGCTTACAAGCCTAGAGTAGTTAGGTAGTGAGTACTCCAGAGACAATGTGTGAGGAATTTTCAAGCTGCAGAACCAGAATTGAGAGGCCAGAGAGTAAGAAAAGATTAATGGCATGAAACAGAGTGAGGTACACCCAGATAATCCCTTGGCCATGCATATTTTTGTAACACTTGGCCCAGCCATACATTTGTCATTTCCTCCTTTGTAAGAAGCTATAGTAAAAACAAATTGTGATTAATACTGTTATTTTAGCAGCTAATTTCATGCCCATTTTGGGTTATTTTTTAAAAATATTAGCACAGTGACGTTATAATAGAAGATGGTTAACCTTAAAAGGAACTATCTTTTACCTACAGCTTCTACACAAGTAATCATCAATTCCTTTTAAAAATACGAGTTTTATATTTTTAATTTTACCAAAGTTACTATTGTACTCATATATTGATACGAACATGAATTGATGCTTCCCTGAAATGCTTCTCTTATAAAGGAAAAAGTGGATTCACAGAAATATCACCAGTTATCAAAAGAGTTTAAGCAATGATCCTTTGTCCTAGGTGACTTGGCAAGAAACTCGGCGACTTTGGCAACAAATGGAAAGTATTCAAAAGTGTTGGAACCGAGATGAAAAATCAACAGGGAAGAAAGTTACAGACTTTTCATGAATTTTCCAATGTGACGTTAGGTCTAGCCAGAAATGTATAAATACGCCAAGAGCTACAATCAGATGAGTCAGTCTATGAGCCAGTCTGAGGCAGAATAGGTCTATGTATAGAATCAGTTGTCTGTAGAGCTTGCTTTGTAGACCAATCAGGGAATCAAGGCCAAGTGAATTTGCTGGAGATTCTGCCTGAATCTAGCGGAACTGTTACGCAGAGTCTGACTTCGGAGACTCTCTTGAGGAGATTGATCGGAGGATTGACTTAACGCCATCAGCACTTGAAGTGAAATGTGCCGGGTGAATTTGTGAAGAAGCAACGTGTATCTCCTGGGAATCATCGGAGCCTGACTTGCAAGTGCAGCATATTACTGCGGAGGCTGTCCACAGTGAAGAGTAAAAAGCTGGTGAGCTGAATGTTGCTGAAATAACTGTGACTATACTTAATGTGTGTTTTGTTCCTGTATCTGTGTCATTGAATTGTGCAAGTGCTGTGAATCTGTTATTGTCCAAATGTGCTACCTGTAAATTGTCCTGAAGATTTACGAATAAATCATAATTTGTCGTTATCCTCTAAGTTAGTATTGATTTTCACTCCCCGCACACCTACAAAAAGGAATTTTTCGCAATAATATTAACAATTTATCATAAAACTTAGTGTATTTACAGTTAAAACTACTATGAAAAATTTTAAAGTTTATGGTTGCATAGGAATGAATTCATCCGGTTTATTATTCAAAAGGAGAAAAATTTCCTTGGAATGTGATCAGGGTTCTGGAAGATATTAAGTTAAGATTCCAAGATATTACACATAATTGAAAATAATATTTTTTTAAAAAATTCAAAATTTTCAAGAACCCGAAATATGCAAGTAAAATCAGCAAAAGAGAATCATTTTTTTAATTTAATCCTCAAAATAAAAACTATATCAGTAAATGATAAACATGTTTTTAATTTAATCTGTTGATACAAAGCAATTATTACAGAAAGATAACATTAGTAAGAAAGCAGCTTTCTTGAACATACTATACTCAAACCTTATAATTTATATTCAATTTAACAAGCTAAATTTTTATTTTTGTAGTGACATATTTAACACTAAACCAAGAGCAAAAAAAAATGTTAAAATTGGAGGCACATCAATATAACAAAACAAAACTGTTTACCTTTCAAAAGATTTACTAAATATATGTAGAAATGTATCATTAAATACAAAGTTTTCATTCTGTGAGAGCTTTTGTTCATTAATGAGTTAAGTTCATTAAAAATGGCCAAAATATTTCTGCCTTTATTATCAAAAAAAAGCATCCAAATTTCCTGTCTTGTTGAATAATATTCACTTTTTACAATGCAACAAACTGTCTTAACATTTGCTGTGATTCTTTACTTACAACAAATATTAATGTATTCAAATCAAAAATAAGAATACAAAGCCTTGCAAAATTAAATGAAGAACATAACATCTATTATTGTCTCAGAGTTTGAACCTTAACAGATTTAACGTGCATCAGCCCTGGCTACACAGCAGATCTTTAGGGCATCAAGGCTTGAATACGCAACTTGACAAAAACCGTCAGCTGCGAGTCCCTCACCACACACTGCAAGCAGCATTACAGATAAGTATAGCATTAATTATCTCAACATCATAATTTATATCTTTGTTAAATCAGAACAAGTTATATGTATAGACAAGATATAATTATCACAGCATGAAACATTATATACGAACAGTATGCCATCACAGATGAGTTGGTAGTCAATTTCTAATTACACAAAAATGTTATTTATAATTTTATTTTAGAGCATCAATGTGTTCTTCTCTAATTTCCATTTTATTCAAAATAAAGTACTGATCACACAGCAAATATAAAACATAAATCACCTTTTTTATTTCAGAACTTACTATATGAAAAATCAAAGAAATAAAATTTTCCTAACATATTAACCATGACAATACAGGAAACAATAATTTCCTCCTCACTTTACCTTACTTATTTATAATAAAAATTTTTATATAAATGATTTTTTCCAAACCTGTCATAATACTCAGAGCCTTCTTCTAAACCAGGTAAAACTCCGATAAGAAATCCATTCAATCCAGGTCTAAGTTTTACTCCCAAAGGTACAAAATGAGTTTCATAAATGGTGAGCAGGGAAGGCCTTACATTCATAGCAGCATTTCCCAATAAAGGGAAAAGACCAGCACTATAAATGAATAGCTCTTGACTTAATCGTGCAGCTCCAATACACTTAAATATAATATCATATGTTTCTAGAGCTTTTAAATGCACACCACTTGGCAAAGCTGGGTGCATACACTGTGCCAGTCTCTTGCTTATGGTAATGCGCCGGGGAATGACAGAATATTTGACATTGCTGAGAAGAACCTGAAATAAAAATCATTTATATCAAAATTTTAATCATGACATAAATAAAATAGTTTTAACTACAATGTGATGCACCAATAATAAACTTATGTAGGACAAAAATGTGTACACAAATTTAAAATTTCCAGTTTGAACATGAAACTTAAAAATGAAACATGAAACTTAAAAATCATATAAAGCAAAAAAATTATATTTAAAAGCTACATATGTTACAAGAAAATCCAAAATCATCAAAATTAATTAAAAAAAAGACGCATAATGCAATAAAATGAAATATGTTCCTTTAATTCAATTAATCATTAGACCAAATTATAATCAAACACTTCTAATTTCAGTATTCATTAAAGAACTGATATTTTATTCCATCTCAGTTTTCAAAATAGCAGAAATAAATTAATACAATATTGATCTTCATAAAAATTAAAAATGCTTCAATCATTAGAATTTTTTTAAAAAAAATTGGGGGAAGGATCTAATTTTGAGAATTTAAATCTATGTAACTTTCTTAAACTAAGACAATTTAAATTATGCCTTTTCCAAAGGAATGATTTACCATAACAAACTAGAAGAAAAAACTAATGTTTACAATTTTTTCATATTAAAATGACAGATACATTAGATCTTTCACAATATAAAAACATTTCATTTTAATTAATATATGAATGGAATTACTCTAGTTGCTAAACAGTTATGTGACCCAAAATACGAGATTGAAAATAGATGCTTTAAATTATGAAAAATGTCAGAATCAAAATTCTATAAGGTTCAACATATTAAAATTCTAGTTTTCCCTCAAGGCATTTTAAAAATGTATTGTATATGTAACACTGTGAATTTTTAATAAACCTACAGAACAAAATAAGATAATAAAAATACAATACATGAACAATTTACGTGTGATATTTTACACAAAAATAGTTACAGTGATACTAGATAGTATTCCTACAAAATAATTTTATTGTTTAACAAAGTATACTATTTAATAGAGAATATTAATTATAGAGTGGTTGGGAATGTTGATTGCTAAAATGCTTAAATATGAAGAAATTGACAAGATAAATAGCTCACTCATATGCATGATTATGAAATAAATTTACCTTTACGGGAATTGATAACTTCATGCATCAAGTATTCATATTATTAAAGGACTAACATAACTCAAAATCAACTAAACTAACATTTAATTTTTGTCCTGAAATGCTTCTGAATTATTACATATTTCTAACACACATACTGTATGCAATTTTTTTTTTTTTAAAAAAAAGTATTTGTATTGTATTTCATGAATAATTAATTTATATACAATTTTAACATAACATTTCAAAAAGAAAGGATGATAAAATACTGGATAACAAATAGATCAAAACTTAAAGATTGTGAAATCAGAGTGAAGTTCAGAACTTTCTATCTCTTATATAAGTATTAGTAAATTTTAATTTGGTTTTTATTTATATTGTACTATTCTCCCAAAGTGAAGCTATTCAATCAGCTATTCTTCTACAAAAACAAACATACAATCTTGAACATCTGAAAAGAAAAGCTTCCTTTCATTGAAAGTTCACAAAATAAATTATTGCATGTTCTGTTTTCAAATGCACTTTTTTTTTTTTACCTTTACCTTTCATCAAAAAAGGTCTTATGATAAAAGGTACTGATTATAGACTGGTAATAACTGACAGAAATTATATAGGTAAGAATGCAATAAGTAAGGAATTGGATAATTTTATAGTTAAAATAACCATCAAATATATTATTCCCTATGAGGCATTTAGGTATAGAGACTTTGACGATCTGATAAATATTAATTATAAACCTTAAAATGAAATAAAATTTAAAGATATTAGACACTCAATTTAAAAAATACAAACAAATTTTTTTCAGTACATACACTCCATAACAAAAAAAAAAAAAAAAATGACGCCCCAAGAAGGAGTTTCCCAACTGTAATGAAATTTCATATGCAAAGACATTTGGACCGAACATGCAAATGATTAAAATTTGATGTCCAATGAATGAATAGTGAGAGCAAACTGCGCACTTAGCAGGTGTACATAAGAAGCAATTCTCAATCTGATGGTCAAATTTTCTGTTGCACTGCGATTTAAGATACCTTTCAACGACTGAAAAAATGCCTCACTGCAGGATTCAAGCTCATTACAAGCAACTGTCAGAGTTTGAAAGAGGTATCATTGGAATGAAAGAGGCAGGATGGGAAAATCGGAGAATCGCTCGTCATATAGGTCAAAGCGATGGGGTGATTAGAAGATGCTGGCAAGATTGGGTGAACCATGGCACATTTCAGCACCATGATGGTAGAGGTCGATCTAGGGCCATGGCAAATCAGAATCAAGTGATTGTCAGATCAGCTGTGACGGCGCCCGATTCATCATTATCAACCCTCAGACATACAACCTACACACGAGTGTCCACCATGACCATTCACAGATGGCTTATAGAGTGAAATCGTACCGACCGCTGCGCCACCTACCACTCACATCTACACACTGCCGAGCCAGGTTACAGTGCTGCTTGGCTTGATCAGGTTGGAATGATGTTGACTGGGGAAGCATAGTATTTAGCGACGAACCCCGCTTCCAATTGTGTCCAGACGATCCTCAAAAATGTGTGTGGAGACGTCCAAGACAGGGTGCCCATTCTGATTTCACTATTGCATGCCACACAGGCCTTCAACCAGGAATTATGGTCTGGGGTGCCCTTTCCCTTGATAACCCTGACCCCTTTGGTCGTCATTAGAGGCGCACTCACAGCACAGCAGTATTCTAACACATTCTGAGACCTGTTTTGCTAATGTTCCTTTTGCAGTACCCTGGCCTTATTTTTCAGAAAGATAACGCCACACCGCATACAGCCCGTGTTGCTATGAACTGTCTTAGAGCATGTCAAACACTTCCTTGGCCAGCCAAATCTCTCTCCAATCAAGCATGTCTGGGATATGATGGTAAGGCGACTGCATCTACTAGGGAATATTGCTGATCTAACCCTACAATAGGAGCTAATTTGGCAAGAAATACCGCAGGAGACCATCAGGGAGCTTTATCACTCTGTGCTGCATCATGTGGCAGCTTGCATCCAGGCTAGAGGGGGGGGGGTCAACACCTTATTGAGCTTGTTACTTTGTAATTATGTAACTGTGGAATAAATCATTCAATTTTTCTGAAATTTTAATCATTTTCCATTCTGTTCATAGTTTTCCTATCCACCAATTTTTGTCTCCATCAGATAACTCCTTCTTGATGTGTTGGGTATTTTTGTTATAAAGTGTATTAAGTTCCTGCGAACCTTGCATTAATTCATAAGTATTTTTACTTTGAAAATATGGATGAATATTTTGAAAACTATGATGATTTTATATTATTTTAAAATATGAAAACAGAGAAATTCCTAATAGGTTAACCACCTATCATAAAAAAAAAACTTCGAATACAGTTTAATACCATTAAATTACCATATGTGTTTCCAACTCCTGAATTCCATAAAAACTAGATTAAATTCAGAACTATAACAAATGGTTATAATACATGTAGGAGGTATCAGTCTGGACAAGACACCTCCTGGCGTTTCGGTGTCGGGGGGAATGATCCAAGTTGGCATTTACCAATTCATTAAAGAGCTTGCAGTCGAATCATTTTTTCCATGATTAGATGAAGTCAAACTATTTTCAATATTACTATATACAGGTGATCTTGGATTAACTAGTTCCCTCGAGAAAGATAGATGGCAGCCCAATTTTATCGCATATCGGCGATGGCTTTCGGAATTAGCTACATCAGGTGAAGAGAGAAGGCGCAGAAGAGGAGAGCAACAACTAAATGCTTCCCTGTTTTGTTCAGGAATAGGGGGCATTACGTGAGCTATCACATGACACTGATTCGTGGTGCCATCTATCGAGTAACTGATGAACTGGTTAAAATATGTTTGAAAATATAATTAATACTTCAATAATTAGCAGGAAAATCCTACACACATAACTAAATCTAGTAAAGTTTTAGAGGGTATTTTGAAAACCTTGAAGAAACAGCTTCGGCGGCCGGTGGTTTTCCGACCCGGAGAAGGGGGAGAGAGTTGTTCGGTGAACTTGATGCGGCAGCATTGTTTCGAACATTGGACCAGTGGGTCCGATGAATGTGCTCCTACCAACCAGGCTGAAAAGACATCTTTTCAGGCTGGTTAAGTAAGGCGAGTTTTTTTAAAACTTCTAACGTTGTTGTAGAAGAGAGTCGCTGCACAGCTATTATTAAAAATTGCATAGAAATAATTAATTCCACAGGCAATATCCACATCCAGTCAATTAATAAGTAATGATTTTCAGCATCTTTCTAATTCAATTAATATAGAGAATATGATTAAGAGTTCTTTTGATTCTCTATGATAAATATAACTTACAGAATACAATAAAACTGAACAAATTTAGGAACAAAATACAATTTGTACTACAAAAAAATTAAATTATTGTCCATATATATATATATACACAAACAAATAAAGAGATTGCCTCAAGAAGGACCAGCTAGCAACATTCTGGCTAATCTATATTTTGCATTTTTATGAACTGAACATGAACAACTCTCTTTACATTATAATGATTATACTCTCTTTACATTATAATGATTCATAGATGTCCTAATAAATTTTAGTAAGAGTAATTAAGCCGAACATGGATTTTTATCCAAACTATTTGGCTTCATTACAGACAAATTCAAATACAAGTAAGGCTGAATATCTAGATACGGAATTACAGATAATGGTTACACCGTTTATAGAAATTTATATGATAAAAGATATACATTTAAATTTAAGGTAAAATGCCTTACTGGAAGAGCATATTCACATATCCATACACAGGAACATTTGAAACTTTTTGTATTGTAATAAATTGCTGATTACTCAAGATAACAACAGATTCAATAATGTTAAGAAATTTGTAGGAGATTGTATGGAGTGTGATTATCCATTAGATTTTTTTGAAAAAATATATTGCTAGTAATTTGTATGATGGTCCATTTTGATATGTATTTAAGATTTCCCATGAGAAGTTCTTAGGAGACTCTGGATATTGAAATATGATTTATGGAACTCGAATATAACATCTAAATTTTTTTTTTATATATATATATTGTGACAATTTTCATACTAAAATCTTTATTTTATAAAATGATTTGAATTAGTTTTTGATATTCACATCTTGAAAAGTGAGAATTCATTCTAAAGTCTTTTAGATTCGTGACATTTTGAAAATTGTAATCTCAAACATAAGGGCTATTAACTTTCAGGACTTTTATGGAATTTTTAAGATCTTTTAATTAAAAAAACAAATCCACCACACAACATTAGGATTATAAAGAGAGCTAGATAATGGTCTAACTGAGAAGATCTATTGAATTTTTACATAGTTTACACTTACAGACACATATTTTATTCACAGTATTCAAAATATTTTTAACTAAAATTCAGGTTAGTGTTTTTTTTGGATTTTATTTCTATTTTATTATGTTGTTTTTGAGATGGTAATTAAATATTGTCATTTTTGAAACTTTCTTATTCACATCATATCTGGAAACAATGCAAAATATTGGAGACCTTAAAACATTCCATAAACCTTTTGCATTGTGAATCTTAATCACTTACATATATCACAGGATCTTACAATTTGATTTCTATGTCTGTTTTAAATAGACTAAATTCTTATAAGTTTGGGTTTAGATGTTTTGGTTTTAAATTTTTAAATATTTATCTAAAAAAATTTTTAATTGAAAAACATTGGTTTTAAATTTTTGTAATTGGAAAATCTTGCCTTTTCATTTGTTGTTTCTTTTGCCTAACTTATTACAATTTGCATTTTTGAATGATCAAATTCTTGTCCCAACAAGATGCACTGGGGAAGGATTAATAACACAGAACATGTTTAACCCCACAATTCAGTGCCCAATCTAGATGTGTATGTTTTATTTTGTTGGTATTCAATTTATTTCAATTTTTAATGAACTGTTATATATATATAACAGTTCATTTAGTCAATCTAGGACTTACACCACAGAATTCATGAAAATATTATGAATAAAAATTCTTTCTACAGTCAGTCTCCTACATAGGTTTTTAATGTAAATAGTTGCTAAAATTATGCACACATTTTTCCATTTGTGTAAAAATTATTATCAGGTTATAAACAATTAACCTTCGTGAAAAACCGGAAAATATTTTACAGAAATAATTTTGAAATGACAACAGACTCAAATATTTATGCACAAGATTATTTTTTCTGAAATAAATTCTAACAGTCCCCACAGTAAAATGGATGAAAGTAAAGTGGTATTTCATAGACCTTTAATCAAAATCATGTTAAACATTTTTCAGTATTGATGAAAATGTGTTTTATTCAGAGTTCATCTCAAATACTTAAAATTTATTATATTATATAAAAATTTTACATTATTCAAACATTAATAAAAAAGAAAAAGGGGCAAAATATACCTGGGTTCGTCAATAACTCAGTTTATTATATACATATACCACCAACACAAGAACTCCCTAAACAGTGGACTGAAATTATAATTCTTATTCATATTATGAGAGCCGAGATTGCCTCAACAGACACAGTGGCTTTTCATAAAATATATTAAATAATTACCCAAAAACATAGATGGTGCTACTAGCATCATTCCACTCACTTACTAAAATTTACATAGATAGCACTTCTGGCATCAACAATATCATTAACACAACTGTTCAAAACCTTCACCAACACAAAAGAAAAATAAACTGCAACAAAAAAAAAAAAAAAAAAAAAACACTATGTTGTTTGACAACCAAATAAAAATAAAGCAAAACAAAAGAGCTTTAAAATCGGAAGAAAAACTAAATAACAGATCTACAGGAAAAATAGCTAAATAACAAGTATAATTAAAGTTCAAGTATATTGTTTAAATATATCTTTTCCAGGGATTCAAAATGTGATTCAACATATTAATAGGTCTTTACATATTAATCTGTTTCTTTAATGGCACACTTTGAAGCAATACACTGGTAACAAACCTCATAATTTCTGAGCCTTGTTCATGTGACAAGGATGATTTCTAAGCTGGCAATCCACTTTTCAAACATCCACACAATCCAAACAATAGACACTTAGTCTTTACAGATTAACCATGCATCATCTCCACTACACAATGGGTCTTTAGAGTCATCAGCAATTGAACCCACAATTCGGCAGAAACAACATCTGCCATGAGCTTGAACAATGACCATTTGGCTACCATAGCCTTATATAATATTTATTGAAAGTGATAAACATATATTTTACATTAATCCAAGATTTGACTAAATAGTAATGACAAAAAAAAAATTTAAATTTTTAAGAAACTGTGAATTGTATGTATATTAACTAATAAACCCTTGTATAGAACTCTTTGCCATCAACCATTTTGGTATGATATGCTACTTAACTAAAAGACATTAGGAAATTTATAGTGTCATATATGCATCAGTCCCAAATATTACTAACAGTCAGGTGATGCACTGATGAATAGCTATTTAACTGATGTACCAGAAAAACATATCACATATGAACTTCACATCATACATTTTAAATTAGAAATTTTCTAACTCGCTAGATGAAGCTTCACATCCACTACAAGTAATTTAAATGAACATTTAGATTGTTGACCTTGTATCAGTCAATTAGTTTCTGGTTCTGATTATTTGTTTAGATGAAAATGCAAAAGATGCAGTAAACAAAATTCAGATGGTGCACAGATGGGGCTATAAGTGAAATATAGTTTCAGATACTTCAAATATTTTTGTTTTTTAAAAATTCCCATTTACATTCAGTTTGCCTCTTCTTTAGACAGTAGATATAAATTTTTTTGCACAGGTTAAGAGAATTAAGTTAACTGCTATGGCTATGATAAAAAAAAAAAATTTTAAGTGAAGAAAAATATACTCCAGTGATAAATAAATGAGCCCATGAGAGACCATTTAGATAGCAAAGGCAAACAATGTACCATCTCTAAAATGAGTTACACTGAGTAGCATGCTGTCTAGGAAAGAGGTGAGCAAGAGATGCATATATAATACACCCATCACAAAAGGGTTAATTAATGATACATGAGCAACATAGGCATAAGTTAAGAAATTTAAGTGACTAACTTCTCCTACAAATATGTTTCTGGATAAGCCCCCTCTCTTTATCAACTATGAATAATAAATACAATATTTTCTTAACAAGATGTAAAAAATTCTTCGCAAAAGAGATTGCATAAAAAGTTTTAAATTTTGATCATTAACTTAATACACATCAGTTTTCACAGCATATTTCCTATCTTCCTAAATTTTTAATGTAAAAGGGACAAACCAACATCAGTAATTAAAAAATAAAATTCCTGGAGGTCTACAGCAACCTACCTTATTTAATTTTCCAAGTGCTGAAATTAAATCAGCCCATTCACTTGTATATTCAAAATTTTTTAACGCTTTGTCAATGTTTGATATATAGGAACGATAACGAGCATCTCCCAACAATTCATATTCATCTAAAGCAATACCAGCCATTTTCATCAACTGTGCCTACTGAAAAAAAAATGATTTTACAATTTGATAGCAAGGAACAGCAAAATCCAAGTTAAACAGAAAAAAATTCAACATAATATTTTAATAGATTCATAAAAATAATGTACAAATTGAACGAGTTAATTTTAAAAGAGTGAATAATAACTAGCAACTATATAAACATGAATCAGTGGTTATTTGCTTATCTCTTAAACAATGTTTTTTTCATCCTCATTTATAGCATCAACAATACATTTTTTAAAGTACGGTTTTCATCCACACCAATTGTGTGTGTTATAAACCTATAACATCCATATCAAAACTTAGTTCCTTAATTCTAAATCCTCTTCATTAATTTTTTTCTTTATTATTTTATTACTTAGCAAAAATATCTACAGTTTAATTACAATAATTTAATACTATAGATGATTTAATATTAGGATCATCAAGAATAATTACCTCTTGATATATAAAATACCGATATTTCACCGATTCCTTAACAATCCCAAGTAGTTAAATACTGAGTCAAAATCCATAGAATAAAAAGCAATCATCTAGAGCTGGGGTGGGTAAATAGCTCTCCAAAAGTGTCACAAAAATTTACCTTGAACCGAGTTTCCTTCTTGAGCGTAAAATCTTTCAAGGTATAAAAAGGTCTACATGAAAGGCACATAGAAGAAGGCCATTTCTATCATTTCCCTTTAATAGGAATAGTGCTTCAAAGTATTTCTGCTAAGATTAGAGATCATTTGCAGAATTTGGAGAAAGAGGTCCCGTGAGATTTCAGGAAGAGAATTTGGCGTAAATTCAATTTGCTCTTATTCCATCACTGCTGATATTGACACAGCACCTGAGGAACTACTGCTTAAGCTTAGTGACAAGCAATCAAATCCCACTGTGAAACAAACGTTTAATACTGTGATATTAGTGGACTATTACAAATTTTTGTCTGCTGAAAAACTTACATATATGAAGAAATTTGCAATGAAAAGTTGCTTTATATTTGGGTCTCAATACATTTGTGAGCAAAATGTTTCTTACTTGGAGATCAACAAAAGTAAATTTAGATGATCTTTGACAGACATTAACTTTCAGGCTGCGATGAGAATTTCAACAAGCAATCTCAATCTTGATTTAAAAAAAGAAAAAAAAAGTGTTAGGATACATTTGTCTCATTAAACTGATTCTAAAATTAAATATGCTTGCAGCTATAGGTAATATGAAATAAGCACGAAAAATAAATTGAATAAAACTACCACTTTTTTAATTTATATTTACTGACTTTTAAGGTACACTTTAAACCTTTTCTGAAATCCAAAATTAACGGATGAATGCAATCATTTTAAAAGATCCAGCCTGCTGCTAGCCCTCCACTTCCAACAAGTGGCTCCCAAATAAGAGTACTTTTCCATATTGTTTGTTTATTTTCTAACATCTTTATAGGAAGTAGTTATAACATTCCATTAAAAATCATACAAGATTTGTACAATTTTGTTCCTTGACACATTAAGGCACTTTTATATATCAAAGGTTTCCCTATACATTCTATGTGTGTGTAGGTATATATATCAATAATTTTCAAAAAAGTATGAACGTACCTTTTACAGAAAAGCCTCTTTTAAAAATTTCTTTTCATAGATATTCTGATAAAACTCTCTTCTGCACAGAAAATAAAATTTCTGTATGATTATGGGTATCTACATACAGCAAATAATACGAAGGGGAAAAAGGCATTGTTTCCCCATGTATCACAACAGACTGGATTAGATCTGAAAAATTGTTGTACAATACAAATTAAATTTTTAAAGAAAATTTTAAATAAATGTAAAACATAAAACACTTCACTTTCAAAAAATAATTTTAAAACTTTATTTCTTAAATTTACCAAAGCTATAGGGCTGCAATAAAGCTACTTAGGCTTCTAAAATTTTTATTCTATTACTTTTTGTAATTTCCTTATAAAATTATTCTAGGAAATAAATCACTATAAACTAGAAAATATTTAATACTTTTAAAAAAATACATTAATTTGTATTTAATTTAAAGTAGCCTCTTTGATAACCATGCCATTTTGCAGCACCTTTTCAATTTTAAAAAAAATTTAAAGTAATATGAAAAAAAGTTAAAGATATTATTTCCTAAAGTAATTTATGGTAAAAATAAATATGAAAAGCAACTTATAAGAACAGGATTTACTGAAAACACTTGTAATATCTTTATTCACAAGAATTGCAAATTATCTTTCTTCTAAAGAAAAATTTATAACATAAATATTTTAGTTTTAAACTACATTCCCAAAACATATCTAGAATGTGCTTATTTAAATTAAATATGATTTCACAGATTGAAAAATTACTTTCATGGAACATGTAAAAATGGTTTATTATGTATGATTGTTTTTAAAAAAATTCAGCAAAATTATATCAATGTTTATAATACAGCATAAAAATACATGGTGATTTCATTATAATCTTTGCTCCAGATGAATTAAAAACACAAATAATCTGCCCATCAGGCTCATTTCATATATTCATTTGATATTTCCTCACTGAATAAAAATATGCCCATTTTCATATAATTCAAAATCTAATATTGGCAGTTTGCAAAAAAAATTTAAAAGGCCATTTATTATACTATAAAAGATATGTTCAACAAATCAATCAGTTTAAGTTTCATAGCACTAAATATTTGCTCAATTTAATCATCAGGGCCATATTATCCAGAAAGCTTGAGCATAGGTTCCCCTTTAATGGAACAGTAATTTTCTAGGCTAATTATTTTATTTCATAACGAGTCAAGTACAGGATGAGATCTATTAAAATTTAACACAATCCTAATCAAAGAAGGTATATATAAATATAGAAAAAGTTTTGAGAAACATCCATAACATATTGCTTAATAAATGTTTTTGAAATGCATGTATAGGAAACACATATAAAAAGTATTCCATTAAGTAAAAAACAAGGGGATAATAGCTTTAATTGCTCAGTATCCCATAAAATCAACCAATCAAGTGAAAAACATAGCCATACATAACTATTTTTAAATATTAATTCCTTTCTAAGTCTTAACAGAACTGTTTGCAAGCAAGTTATTTAGGTCCAGGTCACTTTTAATAAATTTCCCATTAAAAAGCATTTTGAAATGCAAGAAACAAGCATTTGTATATTAATAATTTAACGTATTAATAGCTTTATAAAATGAAAAATTATTTGATAAATTCCTCTGAAGCAAATCGCTTATTTTAAAATTTTAGTTTCAGGTTGTCATACAATAACCTACATTCATGAGTTTTCCTTTGAGGTACTATTATACTAAATGTACATAAAAAACACTAATTTTACAAGACATGTATAAAAGTTTTATTAAACCAATTGCACATATAAAAGTTATAGGTATGTATGTTTTGTTTTTCCCCTTTCTAGAACAAAACTGAAATTTTTAAGATGTATACCCCACATAAAATATAATATTCTTTTACAGATAGTAGACAAGCCAAAAAAAAATAGTTAAATATTTTGGAAACATACAACTACATTTATTTTTCTACAATGAAAATAACACATTTGAAGAGAGCAAATAAAAATTATAAAAATCACTTAATATTATTTTTAAAATATTCTGAACAATGTTTTTAAATAAAATAAAGAGATTAATCATTAAAACAGTTTTTGCTCCATGAAAGCAATAATTGTTGAATACAAGAAAAAGGAATTAATATAAGAATATTTAAAAGAAACATGCATTTCCATTGAGCTATATTATAAATTTCCAGAGTAAAATAGAAGCATTTAGCTGAAAACTTAACAGATAACTTTTGTTTATTATCAGAAATTTTTTTTAAATCCAGTCCTCACTATGATATTCAATCTACGTAGGTATAACTTGTTAATTTCTATGAGTGTCATTCCCCAAAACTCCTTTGCAAAAAAAAAAGAGAGAGAGAGAGAATCGTGATATTAAAGCAATTACTCGATAATTTCATGACTCAGTCCTTTAAAAACCTATTAAAGGAGAGAACAAGATAAATATTTCCATTTTGTAAGCAAGCTTTCACCAGTTTTCAATAGTAATGCCTAAGACAGAAGCTAAAACAAAAACTAGCACTGTGAAATGATACTAAAATAAAACTGCATCAAATGAAAAGATTTTCATGGAAAAGAGTCAAATTTTTTGAAGAAATATTTCTGCAAATTATGAGAAAA
>BMAW01094049.1:313757-376643 GCA_019974015.1 Nephila pilipes
AAAACTGCATCAAATGAAAAGATTTTCATGGAAAAGAGTCAAATTTTTTGAAGAAATATTTCTGCAAATTATGAGAAAATTTTTTTTTTTTAAATTTTAAATATGTATGAAATTAGGTTGTTTAGTGAAACTTTATAATTAACTACATGCAACACATATTTTTTCATCATATACAATGAAAAGAAATTTAGTTTCCTGTAATGCACGATTCATCAGCAAAAATAAAAAAAATGAACACAATACTGATACCTTACACTTAATTTTAAATAAGTGATCACATATTTTTCATAATACAAATTTATAAAGTTATGTTGTTAATGCAATAAAGTGTTGTATTTTTTCATACAATTGTTAATATAAGCTAATGTATGGATTGCCTCATTATGTAATATTACATATGCTACAATTGGAATAATACAAAATACTACGATTTATAAAGAATTAAACTATTTTATGACAATTATCAACAATTAAATGTTTCGTCATAAAAATGTTGAAATGCTGCAAAGTAAATTTAAAAACTTCAAATAAAACTATTTAGTAGTAAAATTTAGTTTTATGGATATATATCAGTCTGCACGCACTAATGACTGTGACAATTTAAAATACAATATGCTTTTTATTCATAATATATTTCCTACTATACATAAAAAGTCAAAAAGTACACATTAACCAAACCCACCCTCCAAAAACACCAATACTATTTAAATCCTACAAGAAATTATAAATTAGATATCACTTTCATAAAGGCGACTGCTTTTCCCATACAGTCTGTCGTCAATGATTAAAATGAATTGGTCTGATTTAAAAAGTATACTTAAAAACTTATCACTTCTTATTCTTGTACCCTCTAAATTCCTAAAATGAAAAAATATAAACAGCTCAGTTCAATATATTACGGTTGGAACAAAAAGAAAAATAATCTTTAATAATCATATAAACTAAAAAATAACTAGAATTCAATTAAAATTTATTTGAAGTTAATAAAATGACACACCATTGCTTATAAAAACAGCACACCGTGGATTTTCATTGCGTTTACCTCACATGATGACAACAAGCATTTGTTGTTACAGTTAACAACTGGTTTAACGAATTCCTCCTTAAAAATAAAAAATAAAATAAAGTAAAAACAGAGAACCTGCTGCAGACCAAGCCTTAACCAAGTAGTCACTCCCTAAACTCCCGATTTCTTTTTGTTAAATAGAATTTTTATTTGAAGATTTGATAATGAGAGAAACAGATTATTTGAATATATTGACCAGTTCGACTTTGTAAACAACAACAATGAACCAAAACCAGATGCAAATATTCCCTTTTTCCTCATGAATGTTGATCAATCGGAAATCAACGAAATTGTACTAAGTTTTTCATATTTTTTACTCAAGTTTTTGAAACTTTTTTTGAACTCTAGGGATAAAAGGTGTCGTATAGGTCTCAGGTCTTCGAACTTTTACGTTTTTACCTCTATATTTATGCAAAAATACTTTATGTATTTTGGATCACTACAGAGAAGGTTAACATAATTGCCTACTTTATCACTATATTTAGCGACCGATACAATATTTATGTGGAGCAGTCTTGCTGTGTAACTCATTTGCTTTGATGTGCCATATTTGATTTTTCCTTATAATATGCTGAATTACTGTATTAGTATATATCTGATTTCTTATTTTGTTTCTTCTTTGTCAAAGGAAAAGTATCAAGTGTTTTTGGAAAAGGCTTAATATTTTTATTTGTTTATTGTTAATTAAGAATAACTAAAATATTCATGTGCCGAATTGTTCGTACATATCAAGCATTCTATAAAAAATGCTTTTTAACATATATTTTGTGAACTTACGCTAATATTATTACGCTAATTCGCAAACAATTGTCGAATTGTTAGACATTTCAAATCCGAAATTTTTTTATATCAAAAAAATGCTCATGCATACTTTTTAAATAATTTTTAACATACGCGTATTTAATTAATTTTGTGCTACTATTAAATTTATTAGTTGACTTATTTGCCAAATTATGTGAACATATCGAATCTAAATTATTTTCTTGTATTTAAAAAAAGAAGACAAATACTTAAAAAATTCATAAATATTTTTTATTAATTTTATGCTAATTTAAGATTAACAAATAAGTGTGTTTAATTGCCAAATAGTTTATCCTTTGTTTTTATAATTCAACCAGTATATTAAATCCACAATGTTCTGAAAAATGTTATTTAAATTATAACATATTACAAAAAAACACTAGTAGTGTGTTTTTGTTAATTTTCTGATTTATTTGATTTCTAGACCATAATGTCGAGCAAATATTATATAGCAATATTATAATTATATAGCAAATATTCTTCTTCAGAAGTAAACTTCTGTCAAAAATAATAAGTTTTCCATATATTCAAACTCACTTGTGTGTAGAAAATAGCAATGATTTTGGCATTGACAATAGTGTGTTCAGAAAAACACTGCATATTTTGAATAAAATGCTTTTTTTGAATTTTAAATCTGACTGGTACACCGTATTTGAAAGTACTAGCATTTGATGAAGAAACATCATCTTCTAGCGAAACTGAGCATCAGAAAAATGGTCACCAACTCAACATTATAGAATAGATTAGAGCGAAATTTTCTGGAATTTTAAGAAATGTCAGAGATGGCCATTCAATAGATTTTAAAATTATTGAATTGTTTATTATCAGATGAAGCAATTAAGGATATCGAATCATCTACCAAAGACTAAGCATACTGTGCAAAGTTGGATCACAAAAGAATGAGAAGAGTAACTTCTTTTCTCATTGGAAAGGTTTCACATTGTAAAACAAGACAAAAAAGTTTGGAAGCCCAGATCTTGGGCAAAATTTTTTCTAATACAGCTATTGAAAGGGAGAATCAAGAAACTGTTGCAAAAGAACAGTTCTTGAGTTATCTTTCCAAGCAGCCTGTTAATGAAATGCTCATGCTATATAGTCTGATGATAGATAAAGAAAACATTTTCCTTGCGATATCTCAAGATGGCCTTGTTGTATGTAACTGCTGTGAAATAGCTCTTCTAGAAGTAAAATTCTTTTGTTGTAATCTTTATGTTATGAGTAATCCTTATACATCTAATTCTCTGCTGCCAATCTAATTAAGTCCTTTTTCCTTTTGTTAAATAAGCTATTTTGTAGGAGAAAGCAAATGACAATACCATAAAGTTAATTTGATGGAAACAATCTAAAAATTTTGGCCTATCTATGAATTGAAAATCTCTAGCTCAAAATTTTCCAAAACAAAACTGATTTTTATGCTCCAAAAATGTACATAAAATATTCCCATAAAATCAAAACATGTGTACAAGCAAGCAATCATAAAATTCTTACATAATAAAAAAAAGAACTGTTTAACTTTATTTAAAATTCGATTTGAAATAAAATTGGATACAATTCTTTGTGCTCAAAAATCAAATTTCTTTGAGAACTGTAACTAAATTACGAAAAGATTTTCTGAGTCATTTTGCTTCAGCTGCAATAATAATTATGTAGCCTCTGTAGCTTTTGCTCCATTTCATTCGTTTCAGACAAGGTTATATCTATTTAGCAACCTATGTCTTTGGCATCCAGCTTCAAAAAGTATTTATACATTGATTCTCATTCATAATTTCTTCATCTTCTGAAAAAAATTAAGAGAAGTCATTAATGAAAGAAAATTTACTTTTAAAGTAATATTTATAAATTATTAAATTTTCTCAAAATTCATCATCACACAATATAAATTTAAAATAAATTGAAAAATATGCTTTGATGAATATGCATGGATTAAGTAAATCAAATAGATATGCACATGTAGTAAATTACTTTATAATACTTAATGAAATTTGGACATAGAGGAGCATTTCATGTTTTACGTTTCATTTGCTTGTCATATCGGTTCATTGAGCTAAAAAAAATTAGGTTTTTAGGATGGACAAATATTGATAGGGCATAATCTGGGTGTTCTGCATCATTTGAAGGTTTTCCTACAAAGCAGTTTAAATACATATTTTCAAAACAATTTACATTGTAAGCAGTTTTATAAAAAAAATAATTCGAACAATATTTAATTATGCTTAATTTATGAGATTTGTAATAATTATAGTTGACATATTTACAAGAATAGAATAAGTAATTGTTTTCACCTTATACCAATTCTTCAAATTATATATATTCTTAGTTAAAATTATTTCACAAAGTAAATAATCTCAATCATACTTATAACATACTTTTTTTTCTACAAAGCTGACTAAACGTATAAGTAAAATCTTAAAGTTATAATTGCAAAATGAATGTTTCTGAATGATGTTGCGACAATTTCAGTTCCTGTCCGATATAGTTACATCATGCAACACAAGAAACAATGAATCTACGCACAAAAAATATTGAGCATAATAATGAAAATGAGTTATGATATTATATATAATTAAAACACACATGTTTTAAAAATGTATACATAAAAACCACCGAAAGAAATTTCCTTTAACTCATGCAAAAACGCGTCAAATGTTTACCTACCTTACTATAAAACAGAGTCGAGCAATGTTTGAAATAAAATACACAAGATTATTTAAAACAAATCTCAACAAAACGTGAATAATATACTTAAACACTAACCTGTTATGATATGCTTATTACAAAGTACTGAATTAGCATTTGCTTTTCTATCTTTTTTTGCATTTGCTTTGCATAGCAGTTTTCCATTGTACCCTTGTGGATGGATTTCTTGGGAAATGATACATTTTAGCTGCTGGCAGTAAATTTTTACCAGTTCTTATCCAGCTTCCAAATGCGAAACAAAAAGTTTTATGTCTACTCTTTTTCGTAGAGCTAATTTCAAAATTCTTTTATAAAAATATAAGAAAAAGTCTAAGTACTTCCGTCTAACAGCGTTTACAACATAATGGAGAAATCGCTACAACCGGAAGAACAGAAGGTTTGTAAACACTGCAGGTCCCCCATAGTAAGCTTAATGGTTGAACTTGTCCATATATATATATATTGCATAAGACAAACTATAAATTGGGACAATCGATATTTTTTGATAGATGTGTTTGAAACCACTTCAAACCGATTTTATCTGCTAAGATTGAGTGTGAACCACCTCAAACTGGATTTATCTGCTTAGAGTGGGTGTGACTGATGAATCTAAATAGTTTTAATGTAGAAACACCTGCCTATTCTTCAGCTTCAACCCTTTGAGTGAGGCAGTTAGTTGTTAATGTTTGCCCTCATTTCTTCCACGTGTTCAAAAATGGATTCATGCGTGCTGAGGCAGCGTGCTAAAATTATAGCTCTTAAAGAGAGAGAGAGATCATACTTCTATCACAGTTAGAGAAATAGCTTCTGCAGTTGATTTAGAGAAATCAAGTGTTTCATTCAAAGAATGCAGATCAGCCTCTCCAAAAAGGAAAGGAAGATATGGATGCAAGCGGAAAACTACTACAAAAACTGATAAAATTTTAATAAGAAATAGCAGAATTATTCCAAGGAAAACAAACTCAGATCTTCAAAGGGATTCATTGGCGTATTAATTTGATGTGAGTAGCTCAACTGTACGGCGTAGGCTTCTGGACGCTGGCCGTAAAGCAAAGAAACCTACAAAAAAAAAAAAAAAAAACACAAATTTTAACTTATAACAAAAATAAAAAAAAAAAAAAAAAAACGTTTACCACGGGCAAAATAGTACAAATAATAGACTGCTAACGACTGGAAGAAAGTAGTTTTTAATGATGAAATACATTTATTTGTGCAAGAATACATTTCAAGTGTAGAGAGACGAAGCGATTGTGAACCTTT
This sequence comes from Nephila pilipes, assembly GCA_019974015.1. Taxonomy (NCBI): domain Eukaryota; kingdom Metazoa; phylum Arthropoda; class Arachnida; order Araneae; family Nephilidae; genus Nephila; species Nephila pilipes. The sequence goes on from BMAW01094049.1 coordinate 319,561, forward strand.
GTGACAGGTCCATATGCAACAGACTTTTGGGGTTATGTCACGTCAAATGGCATTGGAAGCTTACTTCCTGTTCAAAGCAATATGAATTCAATTAAATACATCGAAATGTAACGACATAAGATTGTTTCATTCATGAAAACCTTTAACTGAATATTTCTACATGACTTGGCTCCTTGTTACAACTCAAAACTGGTAAATACCTTTTTGCTGTAAAATCAAAATTAAGGGCTTGATTGGCCTGGAAATTCACCCGACCTTAATCCCATTGAGAACTTGTAGAATATTGTGAATAGGCGGCCAGGTTAGATGTATTTTACATCAAAAGAACATATGACAAACAATGCAATTCAAGTGTGGTTTCATGAATGAACTTAAGAGCATGCGTACTAATCTAATGGAATCAATGCCAAAACGTCTCCAAGAGGTCATTTCTGCTGAGGAAGGACATACGTCTTATTAGAAAATGTATAGAATGAATGAAAGCATAGTTTTCTTTTAAAAAGCGATTTTTTTACCTTGCCCCAATTAATTTGCACAGGTATATATATATATATATATATATATATATATATATATGGAGTTAAGTGAATGGTTGATGATGAGGTTGGTGTCCTAGAGGTATGATTAAAAAATATAATCGGAAAAGTTATTATTCAAAAATAATTATTTAATTAGAACATCATTAAACAAATGACAAATATTACTACTACAGTACAGCGCTTACAATATATCTCATATAATTCCTCAGCTCTCAATGGCTCCCGCCAATCTTTCCAAATTCTTAAGGCTTCAAAAATCGCCTCTCAATTCCAAACCTTCCATCCGACCAAAGTCCCCGCAACGTCTCCTCGAAGTTTCGCAGCGGCATCTTGTCTTCATGTATGGAGCCCTCTAGTGAGTTTGTCGACTTCAGTAAAATTAACTTCCCTGCTAGTTACCTCACAGCAGCTACAATTAAAATCTGGAATACATCTAAAATTAAAGAAAAACGTGAATTAGTTCACAAAAAAAAAATTCCACTTCTTTTGACTAACATCTAGTCCAAAGTTCCATTGGATCTGCTGATGACAATGTCCTATTTAGCTCCTCAAGCTCTCCAATCTTGGCTTTTGTTGACCTTAAATCTAATGCGTTGCTTTGCTCTTTTCGGCTCCTGAATTGGCGTCATCTTCACGTCATCACTCTCTTATGTACTTATAATAAGATTTCGATAATTTCTCGTTCTGCAATTAGGAGAGAGTTCTGGCGAATCTTCACCAGGGATTTAATTCTACCATTCTTTAGGAGCTTTCCTAATTTAGTAACAGGTATCTATCCCTTCTCTTCCTTCCTAGTCATCCATCCCTTTTCTCCCTTCATCTCCGTATCGCGAACAGTTGTGGATAATTTAACGACCATTGGAGTAACCCACGTTAAGAAACACTTCATCTCATGTTACTCTGCACACGGTGAAAGGCTTAAATCTCTCTCCTTCTTGTTGAAAGGAGACGACCTCTTATTGGCTGCTTACTGCTGGTAACGTGACATTCTTGAATGCCTTCTCCCGCAAAGTTCGTTGTCCTGGTAAGATGGTAGGCGTTCAGGGTCAAAACATAGAGGGGACACAATGTCTCTTTCACGGTGAACAGTACTTCCATTGCGTTCCATACACTTGTAATGGAAATCGGAATATTAGCGATTTTCGCAATTAAGTTCTCTTCAAAAGCTGAATTTAAATGAATCTTCCCATTATATTTAATTGGTATGGGATATATTCTGGGTTAAGAACACATATTTCTCTGTTCATGAGTCCAAGAGAGCCCGAACTTCTCTTAGCTTTAGTAATATTTACACTTTGATAGTGATGTAAGGATGCTTTCCCGCGCGATTGTGATCGTTCCTTGAAGACACTAAATCGTCTTTTATGTTTAACTTCCATCCGTAGTGGGCATATTCTAGCGAGATGCGAATCTTTTCCTCAAATGTAGCACTCTATGGGGAGAAATATCTATCCCTATTTTTGTAATTCCTCATATATGAGGTGGAATATATTTTGGTTCTCTCGGAAACTGTTGTGATTTAGTAGTATTTTCTTACAAATTAGAAGTAGTTTCACTTAAAGATTTACCGTTATTTACAAAATATGGGTTGATTTCTTTCGCTAATTCTCTGGGTCCTAGACAATTGTCACATGTTTTAACATTCATTTAAGACGCGGTTTCCTCGTCTAACGTTTCAAAGAGTTTGTCCAAACTTATCAGTTTGCAGATAGATTCAAAATTGTTAACTTTACGCAAATGGCAGAAATTGCGAAAATTTGCAGAAAGTCTCTTTACAAACTGAATATTGGATTCATTATTTTCCCATCGTGAATTCCTAAAATTTATAAAACTTTCGAAAGCGGAAGATATTCCTTTAGCACTAAATTTTCACAGTTACGTATTATTTCAATTCTTCATAATTTATGTAAGTTAATAAATTAGTGGCTTTGCTATCCAAAATATTAATTAAAATAAACGTTTTAAATTTCTCCGTGACGTTTTTTTTTTTTTTTTTTTTTTGTTGTTGTTGTTGTTACGAACGCACTTTCAAGCGTTTGGAAGAATAAATTTAAGTACTCCGATTTTTCTGGAACTGGAATTGTTAGACTCTTAACACTTTTTATTAAATTTCCTAGGTTTCCGGCAGTTGTGTTTGAGCTTTCGTTCGCACTGTTGTCATCATTATGTGCGTTCTGATTTGTTATTCTTCACAATTCCAGGAGTCTTTCCTGTTGTTATTATGTTAACCTATCCACTTCAAGTTTTTGTGACTCTAACTCTCTATTTGTACTTCTTAATATTTTTGTTCCACAACTAAAAAGTTTAATCGATTGGTGATGAATTCCAGTTCCTCTTTTAAAATACTCAGAGTTCTCGATTCTTTTTCTTAATTGTTACACATGGTTAAACCGTCTGTAGAGGTATCATCAATTTCATATAAAAGTTTAATCAAATCTTCTTTTTTTTATTCTTAAATATTTTTCTTTTTTAAAAAATGTTTCTAGTTCAAATGTGAATAATCAAAAAAGTCCTACCTTCTCTTCCTTTTGTAGCCCTTGTAATCCACAGACACTTTGTCTTCCATTTCTAGAATACAGGTGATTTTCAAACACACACATTAAAACTTTTCACGATATTCTTTTTAAACTCTCTGTCCAAAATTCATCACACTATTCTTTTTTAAGTCCTACTCCACGGAATAATATCAAGTCCATCAAAAATTCTAATTAATTTTTTAAAATTCAAAATTTAAATTCCTAGTTCCAAAAAAATCTAAATTCACAGGCCCATCCCGGCCGAATCCTACTTTTGTGGGGTCTTGTGAATGGTTTAGGATGTTGTTGGTGTCCTAGGGGTATGAATAATGACGGAAACATTGATTATTCCAAAAGAACTGTTTAATGAGAACATAATTGGTCAAATGACATGTGTTTCTACAATAGTACAATATCTCTCCTAAAGAACAACAATATCTCTCCTATAGTTTTTCAGCTCTCGATTGCTCTCGCCAATCTTTCCAATAAGTCCTTTCTATATCCTTACGGCTTCCCAAACCGCCTCTTTATCCCAGACATCCTTCCGACAAACACGCTTTTTCTGCAGCGTCTCCTTGCTATCTCGCTCCTGCACCTTGCCTACATGTATGATGCCCTCTAGTGAGTTTGGCGACTTCAGCAAAATTAACCTTCTCCCCCCCCCATATATATATATATATATAGTGTGACGATGAGCTATTCACGATCTTCTCTTCAGTGACCTTGCGGACTTGAACTACTGAGATTGATTCCATGAAATAAAAATTTATTACCATCCAAAATGAAACGTGATTATGCTAATTAGATGAAGGTGGAAATAAAGTGAAATGATTCAGATATAATGATGTATAACTAAAGGGAAATTTAGAGGAAAGAGAGAGGTTAACTCTGACTTTCGATGCAGTAAGCAACTAATATCCAGAATAATAGCTACCGACTATTGGTGCTACAGAGGAACTATCGGAGAAAGCGATTTCAACTGAGAGGTGCTGGTAAGATTATTTAATCTTGGCGATATTTAAATTTTTTAGCTAGGATTAGAGTCCAAAGAGAGATATACTACATTATTAAAATTGATAAATAAATAATAAGTTTGATTAGTTTTGCGTATTATTAGACTATTTACTGACTTTTAAAGCTAGTTGTATTTAATTGAATTATGGCACAAGAGTCAGATAGAAATGGAAATCCGTTATAATGGCACCCAAAGGTTCCCACCCCTGGAGTAAGATCTCTCCCCGGAGTATAAATTTTTCCAATAAAATATTTTAATGGATCAAGAAATGAGATTGAATTATTAGAGAGTATTAATGATAATATAACCTTCCATCGAATTCCAGAGGAATTGCATGTTGCTTACTTACGAAATCACTTAACAGGCAGTGCACCTGATTGGTATGATGTGATCGGGGCAGACTTTAGGTAAAGAGAGTCAACAGACTATGAAAATGTACAGGCATCATTGAAAGATGCATTTCAAGTAGTAGTACGCGACTGTACGCGTTTAGAAGCTGAATTTTACTCAGACAAACAGCGGCAGAATCAATCTCCGACAGATTTTGTCTATTACGTTTTAAAAATTTTCTCTTTGGTTAAATTTAATAATGCCAGAAATTGAGTTAAAATAACATATAATGTTGATAATGTCTAACCCTGTTTTGGACTACCTTGAAGTCCGCAAACCAATCTCTAAAATTGAACTGCTTCAATTACTATCTCAATATGAAATGCGTCATTTAAATGAAGATGAGAAAAGTCATGAGTTATTTTAAAATCCGAGAAATAATTTTAGTTTAAATTGACATCGTCATAGGCGAAGTAATGTGCTTGATCCACATAATGTAAAGCAATTCCAGAATATCGTCAACCGTAATATTAATAATCGCCAAAATTTTCATCTCTCTGTGAAACTGTCGGAGACTTTCAATCAATTTAAATGGAAATCTGAAAAAGTCATTTAAAACTTTCAACGTCATTTACAAACTGTGAGAAGAAAATTGGGAAAATTACAAAAGTGGATCCGATATATTTTGAATAACCAATGTAAATCAATATATAGTAATCAAAGTTTTCCATCGGCTTCTAGTAGTAATGCTCAAAACTTCAGTCACTCTATTAGAAGGGGTTCGAGAGCCATCAACCACAGAAGGTTTTCCGATCGCCATGATCATGAGATCCGAGAGCAACAAAAAGCTGATCTCCCTATTCAAGGTTACTATTCAGCATATGAATCGTCTCAACTGTACGTGACACCTCCCCGTAGAAGGCATACTTCCACTCCAATGTCACCAAAGGATACCTACAACAAGTGCCAACCATGGAGAATCGATTGCCTGCGGCAAGAGTTGTCCGCAAGAAACCGACCATGGAATGTCGCAGTCAGGCCACAAGGGTCTTCAAGGAAACAACCTCAAGTGATGCCTATCCATCCCATAGGATCTGCAACAAGTTGCCAATAGACAACCAATCCCACAGTCTAAAAAGAGGTTCCTCAATATTCTTGTCAACAAAAGAAACTCAAGATAATTATAAGGTTGTATTATTCTTTATTATTCCCATTTGAGACGTCAAGATATTTTTATCATTGCAAGTCTTTGGTTTTCACCTTGAATTCCAGCGCAGTAGAGCCTACTTTGGCTCTTGCTTCACTAAATGCACCTCTCAGGGGGCTCATTTCCTTCAGATGAGTACAGGCATCACGATCCCGAGGTACCTCACTGCGTGGCGCCCCCCCATCTTCTCTTCCCCTTTTTTTCTTTGTCGCATGTTTTGGTTTTGGAGGTTTTCTGCTTGATATTTTGTGATATCAAGCGGAAAACAGTTTATTTTAACATAATTTTATTTCATTTTTGTGTCTGCGCTAACTTTTGTAACCAAAAAAAAAAAAAAAATATGAAAATAAAAATAAAAAAATTATAAAAACTTTTAAAAATAAAAAAAAAACTTTGTGGTGTCTCTACTAACACATTAAAAGGCCGACGGAGTATCAATACCAATCTCCTGCGTGCCTAGCTCTGTCATTAAGGGGCCCTAGTACCCTTCAAGCGGAGGTACTTAGTGGAAAACTTCTTGGGCGTGATTGGAAAAGACCCTGGTTGGGGAAGGGTCTGAGGGAGAAGAGTTGCGTGTGCCGTCGGTAACAGTTTCGGAACGCCATCCTTAAAATTTTCCAGAGGTTGATAACCTTGGTTGCGGATAGCTGGATGGTGTGATTTCCCTCCCATTTCGAGAAATCCTCCTTGGCTTCGGACTCGTTCCTCTGCCTGGATACGTTATGGGGGTAGTTCACATTGTCCAGCTTTGAAGAATTCTCCGGTGCTTACTCATTTCCACGATAGGAAAGATTGGTAAGACAAGGTCTGGCGGAGTCACCGATCGAACTGGAAGCTAATCCGTGTTTTTTTTTCAGGCACTATGGCGACAAATAAAGATAATTCCGTTTTGGCTCTCGAAGCTATTAATACAAATAATGAAACATAGGTTGACCGTGTAGAACATCACGAATCTCATTCCACAGAAAATTGAAAAGAACGAACTCCAGATATTTCTCCCAAAAATACAAATTTCCGTTATTTTCCAGTTAAAAGAAATGCTGATACTTTTGCCAGTGTATCGCCCTTTTTGATACAAAAGGACATTCAAGGTATGGTAGGCACAGTAAAAGTCACAAAGAAACTACGTTCTGGTGACCTACTGATTGAGGTCAATACTTCGAAACAAGCAGAACTTATTATAACTATGAAAACCTTAGATCATTATACAGTAACAACTTCACCACACAGCAATCTAAATTTTTCTCGTGGCGTCGTATCCTCAAATGAATAAGCAAATATGTTGGGACAGGATATCTTAGAGAATTTGCAGGACCCGCAATTTTGTCCGGAAGATTATGATTAGGAGAGATGGTAAGTTGCTTAATACTAAGTACTTCATCTTGTCCTTTTCTTATCCTACCCTACCACAAACCATTCAGGCCGCATATCTCAGATTCTCCATCCGACCATGCATTCCAAAACCTCTACATTGTTCGTCAGCGATATGGCCAGTCAAAAAACGCGTGTGGGGGACAATTTACTTGCGCTCGCTGTACAGCAACAGGGTACGATAGTGTTTCCTGTACCGCTGACGAAATGTGCGTGAATTGTTTGGGAAACCATCCTTCATATTTTCGCTTTTGCCCTAATTGGGCTGAGGAAAAGGATAAACAATAGTGATGACTCTCCAGAAAGTTTCATATCCAGAGGCTCGCCATATAGTTGCTTCCCGTACTCCTGTACAGGGGAAAATTTACGCTACTACCACACAGGCAACTAAAGTTTACAAATCTACCCAACTCCCAGAACCTCTTCTTATCACACAGCCTACCACATCAAATTCGCAAACAAAAAAAAGTAAGGAAAAACAAAAACCCTTCCTCTTCTAAGGCTCAACAGACGAGGCCATTGGCCAGGTCGAAGGCCTTACAGAAACACAAACTGAAATCTGCTGCGAAGAGCAGCGTTCCTCGCAAAAAATCCTGGGTTTTTTTGGCTCTCCTAAAAGTGATACGAAGGATCTCTACACCCATCACCTGAAAACTATGATACCATGGAGGACCTAAAACCGGGACCCTCCACTTCCAAATTTAATGGCTTTTGTTTCCTGGAACTGTCGCGGTTTACTACCACGACTAGAAGATCTCAAATCCATTTTATCTACGCACCAACCTACTCGTGTTGCTCTTCAGGAGACTTTTCTGAAGAGTAATATGACAACCAGAGTGCGTGGATATCATTGAGTACGACGGGATGTTGATGCAGCATCACCTTCTTCTGGAGGTGTTTGTATTTTGGCATCCCAGAACTGTCCTCATAACGTCGTTACACTGACCACATCGTTGCAGGCTATGGCTGTGCGAATTCACACTCGCACTTTAATCACAGTCTGCTGCATTTATCTGCCACCTAACGATGTTATGTCATAAATGGATTTAGACCGACTAGTCGATCAGTTACCAGCTACCTTCCTTCTGCTAGGTGACTTTAATGCCCACAGCCCTCAGTGGGGATATGATGGTACTAATTCTCGTAGACGGCAGATCGAGCAATTGGTCTTGGATCACAGTCTCTGTTTGCTGAACACCGAAGAGAAAACGTATTTCCATGCTTCCGTTAGGACATTTCATTCTCTTGATCTGGCTGTTTGCTCACCGACACTGCTACCGTCGTTGAATTTAGAGGTTGATAATGATTTACATAATAGAGATCATTTCCCTCTCCTAATCTCCCAGGTTCATGGTAATGGGGTGCGATTACATCCCTTTACTTACCGCTTCAACTGGGCAGATTGGGATTTATTCACACGGTTAGCTGTTATTACCGATACAATGGTACAAGATCCAGATGTTAATGACTCTGTCCGGAATATCACTGCTACTTTCGTGGACGCTGATGATGATGCAGCGATTCCGAAGAGTACTAATTCAAAGCGGAAGATGAGTAAACCATGGTGGAATAAGGATTGCCAGTCATCCTACAGGGAACAAAAGAAATTATGAGGTATTTTCAGAAGATATCCCACAATCGAGAACCTCATAGAGTTTAAAAGGGCAGGGCGTTAGCTCGCCGAGTAAGGCTCCAAAGTCAGAGAGAATCTTGGATCTGGTATGTCTCTTCCATCACATCGTCTACCACAAGTCAACAGTTATGGAGAAAGGTAAAAGCTGCAAACTCCCTGTATCGGGAATTTTCCATCCCGATACTGGAAACTGCAAATGCTGTGCATTCTTCACCTGCCGAAGTGGCCAATGTCATTGGCCACTCATTTGCTAGTGTGTCAAGCTCCGATTCTTATAGCACTTCATTTTTAGCAACTAAGAATTGTGCAGAGCAGACACTTATCAACTTCAGATGTCGGCCACCATTCCCTTATAACTGTGACTTTGACATGTGGGAATTAAGAAAGACTCGGTCTTTGGCTTTCAATACCAGTTCAGGCTCTGATGGTATAACTTATGGAATACTTCGCCACTTGAGCGAGTATTCACTTGCAAGTCTCCTTTACCTATTCAACGGAATATGGAGGGAGCATCTGTTTCCTTGTCAGTGGCAGGAAGCAATCATTATTCCTACCCTGAAGCTTGGTAAGGATCCGAAGAACCCTCTCCACTATAGACCTATCGCTCTGACGAGTTGCCTTTGTAAGACCTTGAACGTATGATTAATGCCCATCTCGTATATCAATTGGAAAAAAAATCAATGCATTCCTCCCTTTCACAGACTTCTGTAAAAGAAGATCAACTCTAGATGGTTTCCTTCTGCTCGAGAGTCAGATTCGTACTACTTTCGTACGGAGAAATCATCTGGTTTCAATTGTCTTTGATATCGAAAAGGCATACGGCCGCACTTTTATATAGTTATGGTCTGAGAGGCAATTTGCCTCTTTTTACTCAAATATTTTTGTCCTTCAGATCTTTTCGAGTACATGTTGGACATATTTATTTGACTCTTTAATTCAGTTTGAAGGAGTTCCTCAGGTGAGCATTTTGAGCCCCACTCTTTTTATTTGTCATATTTCCCCTGTTCTTTCTCATCTCCTACCATCTGTTCATGGATCATTATACGTCGACTATCTGCAGATTTCATTCGAAGGATCGTAAATGCGTCTCATGGAGCGACGACTTCAGACAGCAGTCAATATACTAGTTCATGGTGTGACGTGAATGGGCATAGTATTTCAGCTAGTAAGAGTAGTAGTGTACATTTTTGAAGTAAACGAGGTCTCCATCCCGATCCTGATTTTCGCATCTGTGATACATCTATTCCCGTCGTCCCTGACTTCCACTTCCTCGGAGTAATTTTCGACTGCAAACTCACTTTCCTTCCACACATTTTACACCTGCGGAAGAAGTGTGAGAAATCTCTTAATATCTTGAAAATGTTGTCCAACACCACCTGGGGAGTGGATCGAACTTCTTTACTCCGAGTGTATCAGTCGGTAATTCTGTTCCGGATCGAATACGGTGTATCGTTTACGGTTCGGCCTGCAAAACTACCTTGAGAAAACTTGACCCGATCCACCATAATGCTTTCAGAATCTGCTGTGGTACGTTTCAAACGCCACCTGTGCAGAGTCTCTATGTGCACCGTAACCAGTTGTGGAGAATAAATATTCCTATTCGACTCTTGTGCCATAATTCAGTCAAATACAACTAACACTAAAAGTCAATAACCTACGCAAAGATACGTCAGTCAAGTCTCACACAACTGTTTATTTATCAATTTTGTAATATAATGTTTAAAGAATACTTGCTCGTCAAGATACACCTTAGCTAAATTCACCCGTCTCATTAATACGGAATTAACGGAATTAAGAGTGTCTTACCGAAACTTCCACAGTTGAAGTTGACTTGATTCTTGACTTCGCTACGATCACTATCATCCGTTTCAACTCTTGATCTCGTCTACCACCTGTAAGATATATACTCAACGCTAGTGACACTCGAGCTTCATCGTGTGAATTTCTCTTAGCTTATATACTTTCCTATCTAAGCTACTTCACTTTATTTCTACCTGCTTCTAATTTACCTAAACAAGTTTCATTTTGGTTGGGAAGAAATTGTTATTTGCAACAATTAATCTCAATTAAAATCCCCAAGGTTAGTGAAGAGAAAACCGCGAATAGCCCAACGTCACACAGTTACCTTTGGCTTTCTGGCGCATGAAACTGTCGCTCTATTATCATTTCAAAATGTCATCTCTTTCATCTCACCCATTATAGAATATACACATTCGTCTTTACGGAGACTGTACGGTGCTCGGCCCTATTTCATCCGTCTGTTCTCAGAGAGGGTGAAAGACATCATCGAGGAACTTAACCTACATGGCTTAGGTGTCCAACAGCAAAATTTTCTCAAATTTCCTCCTTGGATCATGTCAAGGTTTATTTTCACGACCCATTTGCCTCTTACAGCAAATGCAACAATTGTCCCATTGTTTTCCAGAGCCTCTTTGCCTTCCATCGAAGTCAGTATATGGATTTTATTCAATTCTACACAGACGGATTGAAAGGAACTGGATATGTCAGATGTAGTGTCGTTTCAAATGACATCAGGCACAGTTACCGGCATGATGCTTCCTGCAGTGTCTACACTGCAGAAGCTGTCGCCATTTACTGTGCCCTCAGATTAGTCGAGAAATCCAGTTCCCGAAAGTTCGTAATATATACTGACAGCATGAGCGTCCTGGAAACATTGGTACATTTGGACAATCGCAGTCATCCTATTGTGGTCGACATTGCAGACATAGTTTGTAGTCTGTATAGCATGGGTTAAATTATTAAATTCTGTTGGGTATCTAGTCATGTAGATATTTTAGGCAATGAACAAGCGGACTCGGCTGCACGATCGACAACAAATCCTCTGTATCTCGCAGTTTCACTAGAGGACATGAGACGTCATATTTTAAATCTCATTCATCAGACATGGCAGGATCATGGAGTTTCCAGTCTAATAACAAACTACACTCGGTGAAGCCTATAATTGGAGAATGGCCTGTTGTTCCAATGCGAAGAGCGGATGTCAGGTTGACTCGCCTTCGCGTTGGACATACTCGATTCACTCATAAACATATTTTGTTTGTGGAGAGAGCTCCCGAGTGTCCTTTTTGCCATGGCCCTTATTCTATTCATCACATTTTAATTGAATGCCAGGTGTTTGATCATCGTCGCATTTTTTTTCGTCCATCAGTTTTAAACTTATTTGACTTGGTGGGGGACCCCCCCCCAATAACTTATTTGCTTTTTTAAAGTATCCGCCTACCTTCGAAGAGGATTTCTTAAAATAATTGAAAAAATAACTTTTTATATGCATTATACACTAAGTTCGGGCTAAAAACTTAAAATACAATGTAAAATTTGCATAAATTTATAATTGTTTTAATATTTCAGCTCAAAAAATACATAAAAATAGCAGTAAAATAGTACTTGAGCAAAACGCCAAAACTGAAATTTAAATAGAGATATTTCAATTCTGAAAATTTTATTATGATGAATTGAATCTAATTTAGGATTTGTGTCTCTCTCACAATTATAACCCTGAAAATTAAATATTTATAGGAAGTCGTACTTTAACATACAGAAAAAACGTAAGAATTTGTGATAAGTTATGACTTTTATCATCAATAAAATGCAAAGTAATCACATTATAACAATAAGAGGTTCAAGTCCTGAATTCACTTTCATATAGTATTCCATGAAAGTTTCATAACATTATATACCTAACTTTTTTCAATACAATATTTTGCGCTGAAGCAAAATATGAAAATCTTGATTTTGAGAAAAAGCTGAATATACATTTCAACCCAGAAACTCACCTAAATAAATAAACATTTAACATTAAAGGCCACTGATTTGTAAAGTTCACTATCTGTATTACTTAAATAAGTTATCTTTTTCTTCCTGATGGCCTTTAAAACTTTCCTACGCTTACATTTAACAGGTGTTGTATAACACTTCCATTCCCTGATTCGATTGTAATCCAACTTTTTGTATCCTTTTCAGTGAAATAGCCCGGATTTTCAATGTTCAGCTTATTTAAGACTTTTAAGGAGCCTTGATGTCCTTAAACTATATAATTGCATCATATGCACCCCATTTCCCATTTTCAAACAAACAAAAACTTCCTTTAGTTCTCTTTATCATATTACACCATTAAAATATTCATATAAAAAATTTGGGGGCTTAGGAAATTCATCTTGCATGTTGGAAGATATTTTGATGGCGATATTACGTAAAATATCAATGAAAAACAAATATTAAAGTTCCATTTCCGGTAGCAGAATGCTACTTACTACTGTTCTAAAATTTGACACAGACTATTATTAAAATGCTTATAACTCAAATTCTACGTAAGATAGAAATAAAATTTAAACTGTTCTAGAAAGCTAAGAAATCCGGCTTTAATAATAGACTGTAAATAAAAAAAATCGACTTTTTGACCGAAAATCACGTCTTAAAGGTAGGCGAATACCTTAAAACACATAAGCCTTCTTCACCAAATTTGAATTTTCAACTTTTAACCTGTTTTATTACCTTGTGTGTGTTTCGTGTTTTTGAAATCATATATTTTAAATGATTTTAACAAATGTTTGGAGCAGCATAGCCTGCTTTGGCTCTTACGTCATAAAACCCCACTGTCACTCACTCACATTCACTAAATGCAGCGGACATTCATTTGGAGCTAAAAAAAATTCAGAATTGTAAATCACCCAATTGGTGATCTTTCCAAGTGGAAAATAGTGAATTTTGTTTTAAAATTAGATCTTCAAAATTTAAACATTTGTTAAAGTATAACAATTGTTTACGCTTTGACTTGTTTTGTAAAATTAGCTGTCTTGTTATTTATTGTTCATAAATTATGCATTATATGTATATAGTCATTTCATAATTGCATTTGTATTTTATACATCTGGTCACCTCGTGGCCTAGTTAGGGATGGTGACTACTATTAACACTTAGCGCTGCGTTAAGTTCGAAATTTGTATTGTTCTGTCTCTTGACCAGATCACTTCGGTTCATTAGTTGTTTATATATTAGATGATAGATGTGATGTATTTTTGTGAAAAATAATGTTTATTAATGTAGGTGGTAATTTGAATGATATTTAAGGTATAAAATATACAGCGCAATCCATTTTAGGGTACCAGACCCTGACGATTTCATCTTTAAAGAGGGCCTCAGAAAACTACCTTTTCCTGCGGAGATCATGAAAAAGAGAACTGGAAGATTTTTAAGTACTGTTTTTAATAAATTGTTTTTACTATATTTTACTCAAATTCTTTATGAGCTCTCTTTGGATTTCGCCTTAGATTAGCCATTTATTAAGGAGTTAAATTCAAATTCATAGATAAACGGGTAGCTTAAGATTTTGAGGTTTCTACATTAGTTCCGTAAAATCATCCGGTGATTTGATCCTTTAAATTAATTTTAATCGAAATTTCTAGCTGGGTTATTGTACCCAACGATAAATCACGTTTCATTTCTGGGTCATGTTGTTGGGCTTTTAGCGATTTTCTCTTCACTAACCTTAGGGACTTGATCTGAGATTGATTGCATGAAATAACAATTTCTTCCCAATGCAAAATGAAACGTGATTATGTTAATTAGATGCAGGTGGAAATAAAGTGAAATGATTCAGATGTAATGATATATAAGTAAAGAGGGAAATATTTAGAGGAAAGAGAGAGAAAAAAATCGATCGATAAGTTTTCTTTAGAATTAAAGAAAAATTATCTTCCTCACATGACATTAAATCCGAAATCGCCCAGAGCAGTTTTCTTGGACCTTTTCTATTTATTTTGTACCTAAATCACATCCCAAATTACTCCCTTATATCCATTATCAAATGCGCAGATGATACTGCTGAATTCGCCAGATTTAAAACCCCCAAAACCGATACGAAGGCTCTGAATTTTCACCTCAAAATTCTTGAAAACTTTTTCACAAAATGGAAAATTAAAATTAATGCGAACAAATCTGCTGTAATAATTTTCACAAAAAAGAGAACTGACCCTCCTCCTCCTACAATATTCAACACCACTATCCCATGGTCCCAGGATACAAAATACTTTGGAGTTACCTTAGATAAAAGATTTACTTTGAAAACACATATCCTGCAATTGCGAGAAAAATTCCGTCGACTTACTGTTAAAAATTTCCCCTTAATTGGACGGAAATCTGAAATGACTATCAAAAATAAACTGCTTCTCCCTCCGTTATGAGTCCAGTTATCTCTTACGCTAGTTAGCCCCCCCCCGGGGGGAAGGGGGTATGCAAGTAAATCTAACATTAAAATTCTGGAAACACCTTAAAATTCAATTCTCAGAATGATTACAAAAACTAGATGGTATATGAGCAATGATGAAATTCATAAAACCTTTAAAATAACCATCTTTCGGAAACACATTCAAAATTTATCAATCAATTTCTTCAATTACTTACCCAATATTCAAAACGAAAATATTCGAAATCTTGAACCATATCAACCTAATAATTTTACTAAACGGTTCCGCACCATCCTCCGCAACTCCAAAGAACCACCATAATTTCTTCTAAATTGTAATATTTTAATTGAATGCATTTCAAATATAATACTTAAACTTCTTTTTCATCAAAATTCACACTGGACAAGCTCCGCCCACTCTATGTATAATCCTCTTAATCCCTTCTTAGGGCAGTCATTAGAACCCTTCACTACCCTCCAATCGAAATTCTTCATCTCAAACCCACATCTTCCTCCAAGCTTCACCTGACGTCAAGATCTCACACCCCTCCACTCCTCCGCAAGATCACTCACCCACCTCTCCATTCACAGACTCAAAAGACTCCTCCTTACTACTTCGTCATTGATTCATCGTTTCTCCCCACCTCGCATCCTCATCCCACAAATCTCAGACTTCCAAATGCAGCTGTAAAATCATGTTTTTAAATTAAATTGAACTATCATGTGTCATCGCAGCTGTACTGATTCGGGCTTAAGGCCTGCTGCGCAGGCCGGGCACCCGTTGAATGTTCCAATAAAAAGGAGAGAGAGATTAACTTTGAGTATAAATATAGTAAGGCGCAGCTAATATCCAGAGTAATAGCTACCCACTATTAGTACTGCAGATGAACTATCGGAGAAAGCGATTTCAACTGAGAAGTATTGGTAAGATTATTTAATCTCGGCGATATTTACATTGGTTGGATAGAATTAGAGTCCAAAGAGATATACACTATATTATTAAAATTGATAAATAAATAATTAAGTTGGATTAATCTTGCGTATTATTAGACTATTTATTGACTTTTAAAGCTAATTATATGTAATTGAATTATGGCGCAAGAGTCAGATAGAAGTGAAAATCCGTTTCAATATATATATTCATATAGAATACAAATAATCTATTTCTGAAAAATGTATTCAGTATATTATACGATTACTTGATTATATTAAAATATTGACATAAGACTATCAAACTGGTGAACTTATTACTAAATAAAAATACAAGCATTTTGATAATTAAATTTTTATTACATAAGTACGACTGTTAAAATTTTAATTTTAGATGCAAAACGTTTTTAACGCTTTTTTTTTTTTTTTTATGAAATGCATTAAAATTGAATAAAAGTAGCTCACGATTTTAAATAATAAATCTGTTTCATAAATTCATAAACATTATAAGAAATCGTGTATATCACAAAACACGTCAGTCTTCTGGTTATATAATTCCTCAAATGAACGAATTCTACATTGTTAACATAAACAAGAAGCTGAAATCCAAGTCCTAAAGTAAGGATAATAGTTTTGTTGCTCCACATCCCATCAATTCATCAATGAATAGGCAGCCGAAGAATCAATCAATAAACAATGTTCACTCATGAGATGTCCTCGACACCCCTAATAACTAAATCAATCAACCAGTTGATAAGGTATTATCGAAAATCTACAGCATTTTTTAAAATTTTTATTGTTATTGAAACTTTTTTATGTGCATGCGTAAAATCCTGTTGACCAGTTTTGCCAACACTGAAAAATATCACCAAACGAAGATTAGATCGGTGAAATAAGATTGCAAAGTAATGATGTAGTTTTAGCTAGAATTGTACAAATTTTCATGATTGTTGGACTATTACACATGTATTATTCACCCCCCCTAAAAATTGAGGTTTTTGACCTTTAAGTTTGTAAATTATAAGTTTAACGTTAAAATGCTTCAAATAATTTTGAATGAATTTAGCGAAGTATTACTATAATTGGCTGCTTATTGCAAGTCTTGACAATCTTTAGAAATTTCACTAAAGGCCTTGAGATGAATCATTCAAACCACTACCTGTTCATACACAAAACACGCACTTTTTAAAAACTCTTAATATTTTTCTTAAAGCCTTTATTACAATTACTGTATTTCAATTGCATTTTAAGCTCTTCTCTTATGTTAATTAATGTAATGTTTCCGCATTTAGATAAACAAAGAATTTCACACATTTGTGTTAATTTAAATTCATTCAGATAAGTCAAAATAGTATACAATAACATAGTGTATTTGAATAGCTGAATAATTTCTTCATATGAATTCAAAAGTTTAATTAATGTCTCAAATATTTTCATCTATTACATTTCATAAGCTTACAAATTTAGGGTAAAATACAGTTATTCTGTGAATATATTAACTATTTTGCGTTCTTTGGGGATTATGTCCATGTTAATACTTTAAAAATAAAAAAAAAAACTTGAATTAATAATTTATTTTTGTTAGTTTTTTGCTAATTTAAACACATTTATATGAATAAAAACTATATAACTTGTATTTGTATATCTGGTTAATTTTAGTATATATCGTTTAGTAGGAAATATATCATAACACAACTAGTATCTTAAAAGCATTATTTCATTCATTACATTTTAATAAACCCAGACTTTTTAATTCTAAAATACATAAGACATATTCATACGTATTTTATAGTTAAATTGCAAAAATGTCTATTTATATTTACATAAGTCTAAGAAATATTTTGACAATATTGCAAATTTCTGCTTAAAAGATTACACAATATTCTATATTTTTAGCTATATGTTGTTAATATTAAAAGTACATCAACCTCGTTAAAATTTTTTTTAGTTGCTTAAGTCCCAGAAACATACTTATACTATGACACTGATTTTTGAACTCTATAAGCTTTCTAAAAACTGTTTTAAAATTTTTTTAATACTCTTAGTAACATCTACAGATAAAGAATCTAATTTTCAGATTATTCGGGTATCACGAAAATTATTCGATTTTTTACAAATATATTCTAATTAACTTTTCCCAAAAAAGATGTTTAGTCCGAAAACCTACAAACGTAATTTTTAAATATTAACTTTTACTTTATTCTTATACAGGAAAATTCATTCATGTATGTTACTTAATTTATTATCTAATACTGAACAGCTATATACACTAGTGTTTAGAATTAAGAGAATTTTCCCTTCTAGTTTATTATTTCCTGAAGTACTGGACAAATTTTAGATATATGTATATATATTGATAAAATATAAAATTAAATACTATTCAACAGTTATGGTACATATACATCATCATGAATACGGCTCAACAGCTCAGAGAAGTGTATAAGAGAATTTGTCAGACTGAACAAAAATGAGTTTATAGAGAGTAAAGTCTTCTCTTACATATTTAAAGCTTTCACCGCGATTATTCATACAAGAAATAAAACAATTTAAGGATCCCTGGGGCAGTCGGTCTAACATTCAATCTGAAACCCTGTTTTCAAATTTTGAATGGCTTTGGGAGGAGGAAGGCGAGTAGCAATTTTCTCCCAAGAACATACAAAATATGCTATATAGTTTAAAATCTAGAGATTGTAATTGCCCTCTAGAGTTGTAATCATTCCCCTAAAAGCATACCAAATATACTCCACATGGCTGTGGTCTAGAAATCAGGCTGATCAATCCATTCAGCGAATATCCCCTCTTTCCAGAAATTCGTCATTCAAATGAGTCTTAGGAGATCAAACGTTATCTTTCATAAAAATGAAATCATAGCCAACTACACCACTGAAAATGTGAACATATGGTTCCAAGATTTTATCCTTTTACCTCACAACAGTCACAGAGTCTCTGTCAAAAGCTTAGAAGTTGGTGCCCATCTCGTCCAACATGATGCTTGCTAGCCCATTATATATTGGTCATTAGGTTATTGTTTCTTCTTGGATTTTAGAGAATGTGCAGTGGAACCATGAGACTTATGAAGTTTGGGAGACAGCTGTAAAACTGTGGCACTCCAGTTTATACTTTGTTATAATGGACAATTATCGATCTTCATTGGTCGTTGTGGCTCTTGGACGACTTTTCCCAGGCTTTCTCTTTATGGTCGTGGCTTCATTATACTGTATCCGTAAGTTTCACAGGAGAAGCTGGGCGTTCCAATAAAGTCTTTCGCAATTTGCACTTGAGACTGTCCTTCCTCAAGTCTCCTGATGATTTTTCACTTCTTCCCATTATCGAAACGTTATTTATTATTCTTTTTAACTATTTGGTTTTGATTCCCCCCCCCAAAAAAAAATGTTGCAAAAGAAGGGGGGAAGAAAGAAAAGAAAAGAAAAAAGGGGGAAAAAATCATCAAGGTGTGCTAAAGAATGAAGCGCGGAAATTCGCATTTTCGCTTGTATAGTAATTTCCTCTAAATGTACAACACAAATTCACGTGTATGCTTACGTAATCGTCATTGAAAATTTATATCTTTGTTTGCAAGCATTATTTTTAGCTTTCATTTAGTACTTTTTTAGAAATTTAACTGAATATGTGAATTCTCTTCTTTTGGATACTGGTGTATATATGCAAATATCTACAAGCAATGTGTTTGTTACGTGAAAAATATGTTACATAATTGCATGAATATGCACTCTGATATTGTATTAAGCTAATAAGAAAAATTTATAATAGTCAATAATCGTAGTTCAGTAAAAAAAATGAAAATTTTAAGAAACCTTTAAGAACATGAGACTTTTCAATTTAGCTTTGAGCTGAATCCGTGTACTCTCTCTCCCTTTCGCTTGTTGTTCTGACTTGTTATCAGAAAATTATTCACACTTCGATTTGTTTATTTATCATGTTATCACGAACTTCCAAAAGAAATATTTCATTTTGCTTTTGATACTTAGAATAAATAAAACAAACAAAAGAATGATAAAAGCAGAATTTTCTTTTTTTTTTTCACAGGTTACTAAAAAGTTATCCAAAAATTATGTAATTTCAAGGCAAGAAATTTCAGTTAGCTGCTGCATCAAAGCTCAAAAATAGTAAGAGAATACCTTTCACGCAAGGAAATAATATATAATGCTATAGTGATATATTTAAAGGACAATGTATAAATTCTCTTGGTGTGTTTATTGACATTCCAAGATAGATTTTATATCAACAAATAATATGTTTATTGAATTTTTACATCAAATTTATTAATAAAAATCTGGGAACGAAGTTTTCCCAAAACAAAGTAAAAAGGGAAGAATAATATACTATGTAATATCTTATTTCCATTTTTAGAAACTGCAATTATATACATTTCACTAAAAATTTTTTAAATTGTACCCATTAAGAAAAAAAAAAAAAAAAACAGTTGAAATTTTCTGTAACTAATCTTCATACTACTCGATCTTTCACATGATATTTTCGGCATTCTCAAATTATTTCCCTACATTTAGATTATGTATCCAATTTCATATTTTTGAGAATATCGATTTTTTTCACATTTCATTGAAGCTCTCATTTCAGTGTGTGATACAAAACATAAATAGGAGTACAATGCAAGAAATTTTGATATAAGTTTAAATAATTGGTATTCTTTAAATGAAATTTCAAATTTTATTCTTAGTAACCAAAGTTCTTAAACAATTATTGAAACTTGGAGGATTTCTCCATCACATTTTTATAGAATATTTTGCTTTTTATGTTTATAATACTTTTTTGAGGAGTCGTTTCATTTAACCAATAACAATTCTAAATATTTATTTACGATCAATGATACCTTTTCTAAATTCAGATATATTTACCCTCACTAAATCCATCAAGTAATAGAAACTCAAGTTTACAGTTTCAAGAACATTAAAACTAGTACTCCATAATATTGCATTTCTTTAAAAATATTTTAGGACATATTGCAGTGAAATTTATTCCATTTTAAGGTAATTCAAATACTATTAAACCAATAATTCTAATAAACGAATAATTTGTGCAGACATTTACAAATCTAGTAATACTTATAAACTAAACAAATATTTAATAACATGGGATTAACAAGGAAATTTAAAAAACAGAAAATAAAAAATATTTTGCAATTAAACACATATTTCGTAATATTTGATAAAAGCTATAAATACAAGCATCAAACTGGTTGTCTGGAGTTTTTTGGATTCTCTGGAATTAATATTAATAATATATATGGTTGTAAACTGCATAGGATCTATGTAAGGCATTCCCACGAATTGAATAAATAAATAATAGAAAACATGGAATTTCAAGTATGGTGAGTAATTTTTAAATATATGTAATGTTTTAATTTGAAACCTTAGATAAGAAAAAAGTAGATAAATAAATAAAAATTAAATAGTTAATATATCTTGTTGATTGCAGCACCTGACCACGATGAGGTAAATTCACAGACAATTGGCCCCACGTCAAAATCACGTGATATCTACATAAACAAATAGGCGTGGTTTCTGTTAACATAGGAATTCCCTACGTGCTAACAGTATGCATCTTGTACATCCATTCTTTATTTCGTTTAATATATTTAACATTATTATATTTCTTACATTATTCAATTACATATATTAAGCAGGAAATAGTATTAGTACATTTTTATGTATCTTTTGTCTCATTCTCATTTAATTATGTTGCTAAAGTGTAGTTCTGTAAGCCCCTCCATATTTATTTTTGACGTTTATTTCTATATATATATACTCGTCATATATATACTTGTGATATAAGTTTAAAATTATTTTCTTCTTTAAAAAGATACATTTTTAAACTGTTAACTGTTATTGAGTTAATTTACCATTTTGTTTTGATTATTTTGTATTTCAAAATAGAAGATTTATGATTTATAAATATTGTTATGTATCATTAGTTCATCGGGTGATTCTAACATGTTCAAAATAAAGGCCCCAATATTTATTCGGTACTTATAATTATTCTAAATTGTCTGAAAATTAAATGTGAATAGTTAAACTGTAATTAAACATTTCTGAATAATATTATCCTTCATGTATAAACATTTTTCATTTATCAGGCTGGTTCTGCTTAAAAAATAAAGCAGCATTGGATTGAAATTTTGATTAAATTATTTTCTACTTTGATCAAGATACATGATTAATCTGAAACAGTTATATAATGATTTATGATTTAAACAGTTGTAATTTTGTAGTTTGTAGTTTCTTAAAATTTGTTTTAGAAACAAAATTAATTTGATCATAAGTTGATTATAATGTTTTAAAAAAGAATCAGCAATATTTAAGAAAAAGATATGTGAATATGCAAATTCTATATACCATTTCAAAACTTAATAATGATTTGCTAGCATTGAGATTTTCATCAAAATTCTTCTGTTTTTCTCATATAAAGTAATAGTTTTTTAATCAAGTGTAGTTTCTTACTTATATATTTTTATAAAAAATGAAGTGCAGAAATTAAAATTCTAATTATGTGAACAACAGATACATACCAAAACTTAATTAGTGTTTATCAATATGATTTTTAAAAATGTATACAAAATGTTTCTTTTTTAAAATTATATTCTTAATGGAAGTGATAGCGTTGGGGAAAAAACATAGTTGGGAGGAAATAGGAATACTTATGTTCTATAGATCTTGAATACTGATTAGCAATTTGTTATGTTGCGTTGTCATGAAAATGTGATTCTTGTTTCTTCCTACCAACACAAGAAGTTCAATTTTACTTAGAAATTCAGGTCCGGAAGAACATATTTGTTAAAAATATTATTGATTTACTTCTTAAAGTTAAATCAAGTGGTTCAAATGTGCAAGTAAACATTATACAAAAATCAAGTCAATTTATATAATATTAGAATTATCTTACAAAGCCCATTGAAAAATAAATACTTAGCTTAGGACTTTTATGAATGACCATACCCTCTATTAAACGCCCCCCCCTTTTTTTTTCGTTCTATTCTGCGACTGCTATTTCATACCTTGTGACTCCGATGAGTGTTACACATGATCATGCGTGTGAATAAGAACTGTTGAATTGTTATTTTTTCGTATTATTCGTAAAGAACTTTATGCGAATTTGAATTATAAACATTTGATTGATAATTTTGCTTTTATTAAAATTAATAATAGCGAATGAGAAATAACATATAGAATTAAAGCTTTATACAGAGAACATGTTTTACAATGAATATAGTTGAATTTCCTCATTTATCTTTAACTCCCAATTTCATGAAATACCTATTAATTAATGAAGTGCAACAAATGGTTTCAATACTTCGTTAAATAATACTATACTTAGTGAAATAATACAATTTCTTTTTCTTTTTCTTCTTTTTCTTGCATTTAGGAAATGGTCATGTTTACAGTAGCGTGGACTCTTTGCACGACGACTATTACTTCAGCTTCCTTTGACAATGCAGCATGGAGAGAAATAGCAACACTGGAGCGTCGAACTAGAAAGCTGGGTACAGGAGTGGCACAATGTCGTCTTTTCAGATGAGTTCCGATTCTACGTGCAGTATTCTGATGGTCGTATACGTGTCTGGAGGCTCTGAGGAGACCTCTCGTCACCTGCTTGCATTCGATATAGGCATAGCACACCTGGTGTGATGGTTTGGGCAGCTATTGGGTACACGGCACCCATATCTCGACATCTTACGTTCAGTAGTTGTGCCTTACCTTTAAGGCCGGCCAAATGACCTCTTCGAAGAAGATAACGCAAGACCACATGTTGCACGTCGTGTTCTGACATTGCTCGATACATAGGGTATTCACTTGTATCCTGGCCTGCTCGGTCTCCAGATCTGTCACCCATTGAAATCATCTAGTCATGAATTGCTGATAGACTGGCTCATCAACTTTCTCTAGCTGATATGGTCAATGAATTGTGGCATAGACTTGAGGCAGCATGGAATAGTTGCCCTTTCCTGTCATCCAAGTCCAGTTCGACTCCATGCCTAACCGGATAAGGACCGTTTTAGCTGCTAGGGGAGGTAGCTGTTTCTACTAATTTTACACACCTGTAAAACCTCAAACTGCTTGCAAATTTAATCATTTTATTTTCATGATCTACCGTTTACGTACAATAGATATCTTTTTTGTAATTGCTTTTCTTCATGGTGTTGCAATTTTAATGGCCAGCAGTGTATATATATACACACACAGTGATCATTTATTGTAGAAAAAATTACAAATGTATAGAGGTTTTAGAACCCCGTTGGGCCATCATAGCAGTTGTAGGAGCTGTGTGCCGCTGTACAGAAAAGGCAGGATTGAGATGTTCCCCACGGGACCTCCACACATGTGTACACGATTATCATCACTGCTCAACTTGAATCTGGATTCTTCGCTAAAGACTACCTGATTCCATTCAGTTGCAGTCCAATTCCTTCAAGAGTGATACTACTCCAAACGGAGGCGACGATGAGTCGGTGACCATGGCAGTACACATAATGGGAGCCGCGAAAGCAACTTTCCTTCAGCCAGGTGCCTTGCGATGGTACGGACTGACACCGAGGCCCGTAGTGAAGATACTGTCTATGTATGGATGATGGATAATGAGATAGTTGGCGTTATGCGTGAGTGTAGTATGATGTGACGATCTCTCCACTATCGGTCTGTCGAGGGCGTCCGGAGCCTGGTCGCCGTGTAACAGTCCTCTCTCTTGTCCACTAGTCCCAACACCTCCTCACAGTAAAGTCAGAACGGCCTAGATGGTGAACTATTCGTCGAGATGACCACCCGGTTTCCATCAACCCTGTGATTCTTCTTCTCTCGGACTCTGATAGGTGGTCATATCGTCTCTGATGGTGGCGTAATGGAATCTCTAGTTGAAAAGCGTTCCTCTGAAACAAATTAAATACACGCAAACAAGCCCTGCTTACCTGTTTAATAATCCAAGGAGAGTGAAGTTCAACGCGCTCTGATGGTACTACGCAATGCGCAATTAAACTGCATTTCTAATCATTTACATATCTGCTTGACACGTACCTTCATCCGAAGTTTCGATCCCACTCCTCTTACTTCTCGCTGCGCAAATTTATACACACACACACACACACACACACACACATATATATATATATATATATATATATATATATATATATATATTGTAACGAACGACACGTACAAACCAGTTGATTTTCTCAAGGACGAAGTCATCCAATGAGACTCAGCGGCTAAGATGCGCGCGCACCTACGAAAGAGAGAGAGACCGAGTGAAGGAGGACAAAAACGGGGATCTAGGTGTGTAACATAGCGCATGTTTAGCAGTAAAATAAAATTTAATAGTTATCTCTAGCTTGACTGTATTCGTTCGTAATACGTTACAGTCTTAACTGGAGGCACCAGCGAGGTAAAAATAATTACTCTAACAGTAATTAGATTGGCTAGAGATGATCAATGCATGATTGAAAATGTCTTAAAAAGTTAAGCCAACCGTTGGCTGAAGTACGCTATCTTGCCGAGCTCTGTGTTGTATATGCTATCCGTGCATATGAAGTGATACTTGCATTATGTATTAATGAATCGTCTAGATTGAGATTCGCAAACCTGAATAAAAAAAATTTACATAACTGCGTGACACGTATCTTCATGCCAAGTTTCGTAACAATCCCATTCCTCTTATTTCTCGGTGTGCAAATTTACACACACACAGACACACACACACAATAATAATAATATTGACAATATATAGAGAGCATAGTAAGAGAGTATATAATTAAAGAAGTAACTGATGCTTAAACCATTTTGGCAAATATTTGGTGTTATTTTTAATTGGTTTATCTTTGATTGATTATTATTTTTGTTAGTACGAGAACCAGAATTTGAATGAAAGTGAAAGTGAGAAAACTGTAAGCAAGAACATTTTAAAACTTGACCACGCCATTTTTTTAGAGATGTCAGATCTTATAAAAAAAAACTTCAAAATTTAATTTGATTTGATTTTAATCATTACTATAACGTTTTAATGTTGTTCTTTTTAGTGACCACAAATTTCATCACAAGCGATTAAATGTTGATATCGTCTTTTGTTTGTAGTGTAGATATCGAACTAATTCAAATTATAGGTTTCATATTGAAAAAAAAAGTTGTATCAAGACTTTCTTCCATTATTGTTAGCGTTGAAACTGTTGAACTTTTTTTGAGTTTTTCTGTTTTAATTGTTAAAAATTTCTTTTGAAATGCCTCCCTTAAAATGGCAATATTATTCTATGCAAATGAAGAGTAAACGCATGTGTAATGATGCTGAGTATTCAGTTGATTCTACAGAAGAAAAAAATACAGCTCCTAATATGAGAAAGGAAGAAAAGACTGAAAAGACTGTATATTGCGATACTGCAAATTTCCTTATTGCGAACTTGGAACAAATCAGCAAAATGTTTATCAAACTGAAATGCTGCGAATGTAACAAAAAACTTTAAAGCTTGAGCTTAAGAAAAAGTTAGGATTTTCCTAACTTTTTAAGTTTGATCTGTAGTTTGAGAAAAAGTTAGGATTTTCCTGAATTTTAAGTTTGATCTGTAGCTCATGTGCATCAAAAAGTTTGCACTGTAGAAACATCAAATGCATTACAAATAAATAATATTCCTAATATTAATTCTCAAGTCACGCAAGCATTCTGTAACATTGGAAAAGGCTATTGCGAAATTGAAAAATTTTTCATGGCCGTAAATATCTCTCCTTTTTCATCGAGGATATACAGCAAATGTACAAAACTTCTTCACAACGCATATGATACTTCTATAAGGACTATGCAAGGAAAAGTATATAGTGAAGTACCAAATGCATATGAACCACCTGCTGAAGTCCCAGCTGTCGACATAAGCATTTGTTTTGATAGTAATTGGTTGATACGATGCCATACATCTTTATTTGGAATCGGTTGTGTCACTAATATACTTACAGGCTATGTCATTGACTTTGCAGTTATGTGCAAAAAATGCCGTCATTGTTCCATTGTAGAAAGAGAGTCTGGAGAATCAAGTTCAGAATTTGATATGTTTTTTGAAGGACATAAGAATGATTGTTATATCAAGCACACCTGTTCCTCAGGACCGAAGGAAAAAGAAGCAGCATTGATACTGTAGAAAAGATCGCAATCATTGGGATATCGTTACTGTACAATATTGTCTGATGAATATTGGAAAGGTTTTGATTATCTAACTGAAAGAAAAGTTTATGAGGATAGTATCAAATTAAGAAAAAGAAGAATGCATAAACTACTTTAGCAAAAGTTTAGGGACTGTTCCATTGAATTCTGCCAAGGAAACAAGAGCTCGAAGCATCTCTATGGGTGGGAAAGGTTATGGCACTTTTAAAAAAACAAATACAAAGAAATTAGTTTCATATTATCAGATGGTCATATTAAAAAACAAAGGTAATTCTCTTGCCACGAAAAGAGCAATATCCACAACATTGCATCACAGCGTTTCGACGGATAAAAGGCCTCAACATTCAAAATACCCAATATGTTGTGATCCTTGGATTTTTACCAATTCGCAAGAGCAAAGGAAAGGATGAGGTGGGGTGGAATCGGATTCTCAAAAACTGTGCGTGGGAACACCAATAAAAGAAAGTTTTTTTTACCACACATCTTTCCTATTTACTAACGGCTTGCTTCTAATGAACTTTTAGAAAGGAGTGTCAATTGTGGAACACAAAATACAACAGAAAGCTTGCATAACACGATTTGATGGATGTGTACGAAAAAAAATATTGGTTTGTGCTCAAAGATCGTATGAAACATGGAGTAACAGAGATCATTTGTAAATTCAACAAAGGGACTTTACAAAGTGTCACAGAGACCCAAAAAAATATGTGCATAACCTTAGGAAAATGCATGTATGATCTTGGTGTAGCGTTGGAATATCGAAAAAGAAATTATTTTGAAAATACGAATACTAGCATGCATGTAAACTGCTAAGAAAGCAGTTTTGAAAGATAAACGCTAATTAGAAAAGGATGGTTTGACTAGTTCAGCAAGATATTTTTGAGGTGTAAATAGAAATGCAAATTTTTATGTGAATTTGTAAAGTAATCTCTTTATTTGTTCAACGTGTGTATATATATTATTTAAATTAAGCAGTTAATACTAATTATTTCATTATTTGTGCTCTCATTCATCATATATTTTAAAACGAATATAATATTTTCATATTATATGAAGCAGAAAACTTTAAAAATGGTTTTATTTATTTATTTTTATTTTTTTACATTTGCTAGTCAATTGCAATTAATGCTCTGAAAAAAGCGATCAATTATTAAAAATATATCCTGAAAGTATAAGAAAATATTATTACTTCTCTAAGAATAACATACAGTTAATAATATAAAATGGCATTTTAATTTATTTGAAGAGTAATAATAATTATTTTTTCAGAGTTATGAGGTTATTTAAAGGTTTTTTTTCTCAGATTGTGTTTTTTCAATACATCAATGCATTTAAAATGCTACTCATTCCACAAATATTGATCAATCACTTCTTTTTTTTTCTGTTATATATATATATATATATATATATATATTTCATGTAACAAATTAGGGATTCCATTTGCCAAAAAAAGTAATACCTTTTTTAAAAATTTTAGTGTGGAATTTGCTGAATTTTAGCACACATATCAGCATTTTTTCTTTCAGAAACTAAATAAGTTATTACAAAATCCATTCCTAAAATTATTTAAAGCATTCTTGAAAATGTTGCAAAAATTTCATAGTAAAATATTACTAACTACTGGAGGAGAAAGGTTTTGAAATTTCCCCAAATTGTTTTAAAAAATTTTAATTTCTAAAAATAAGTCAACAATGAACTCAAATTTTTATATGAAATCTTTTTCTTGAATATAAACAGTATATGACATGCAAAAGCCTAATTTTTAAATACATAAATTTAAAAAAAAAATTGTTCAAAAGGTGAGAAGTCCTCTTAAGCAGTTCCTCCTTGCATTAGATGCATTTAATTTTTGTTAGGAGCATCAACTATTTTGTCATGAAATTTCACTATTGTAATGAGATTGGGCAAAAAAGCAGTAGAAATGAAAAGATATTGAACAAAATCTATGATACTTTAAATGACTCTGTGTACAACTGAGTACATTGATCTCTCTGCATTGGTATTCAGATGCATATTTGAAGTCTCACCTTCTACCCATTTCAACGTGCGCATTATAACATGTTTTAGTATCTCCTTTTCAACGAATTTTCAGTCACGTTGGCGCTTTTTGGTTAAAAACAAGAAGGAACCGAAAAAGTTTCTGTGATTATTATTCAGTTTGAGAGCCCTTTTTCATGTCTGATCCTAGCCCTGTATTTCTAAAATATCACGACGTGATTAAACTTGTTATTTTCACGAAATTCATAAAAAATCCTCAAAATCTCACTCTTTCGTGAATATTTAGGTTCTCACAAAGTCATTCACAGATTTTAAGGATGCATATAAAGGTATGTACATAACTCTTCGTTTGTTGCTTAGCAGTTTTTAAACAATGTGGGCATCTGAGATTAATTATGACATCTATCGTTAAAGTTAAATTTGTTCAAAACTAGGGCTTTTTCCATATACTGCTGCACCGTTTTGAAGGAGAATTGAAAATATTAACTCCAAGAAAAGATATTGATTTAAGGTTATTATTTAGTTATATTATATTATTACGAACATGGGATGGCTCTTCTTTGCGGTGGCTCTCTTGTGAAGGAAAATAAATATTTATAGAGATGCCATCAGTAAGGGAAGTTTAAGTAACGACCCCTTAGTCTTGGCGAAGGGTTTGATGACCATTTTAGCGAGTTGATGAGAAACTGGGTGACAAATGGGAAGATTCTGAATGTGCAGGAACCTAGGAGAAATGCCAATTAGAAAGAAAGTTACGGAGTTTTCGTGAATTTTCCGTGTGATGTCACGCCTGACCGGAATAGGTATAAATACACTTAGAGTCTGAGAGGTAGGGAATCATTCTGTCAGTGAAATAAGTCTGTCTTTAACTCCTCTGGAGTCTTTGTTGCGGATATCGATCGAGAAATCGTCTGGAAGCTGTCAGCACTTGGAAGTGAAGCGGACGGGTGAATTTGCGGAAAAGTAGCGTGCATCTACTGGGAATTATTGGAGCCTACCCTGGCAGTGAGTGCCACAGTATTACTGCGAAGGTTGTCTGAAGTGAGAACCAGTAAGCTGGTGAGTTGAACGTTGCTGATACAATTGAGACTGTTATTCCTTGGCAGTTTTGTTCCTGTTCCTAAGTTACTAAACTGTGTAAGCGCTGCATATTTGTTTGTACCGTTATTGTCTTAGCTCTGCTGTTAGTGTGTTTTCCTGAAGATTTACGAATAAAGCGTCATTTGTCATTACACGTATTACACATTACTATTATACATGTTTGCAATACTGGACAAGAGCGTGGAAAAGTCAAGACTGTCTGGTCTGAAATCTGCTTAGGGACTGCCTTAAGTTCTTGCCGAATTAAATTTCTATTTACCTCCCGATGGCGAATTTCTCTCAGCTCATCAAAGCCATGTCGAAAAATGTTTAAATACCGTTGAACTGTTGAAATATTGGAAATTTATTTTACTCTGATGTTTGAATTCAAAGAGCACTCAGCTATTTATAATGTTTAAAATTAGGAACATTTAGGTGAAGAGGATCCCCAGAACTGAGTATTAATGTCAACGCCGGCAGATAAGCACTTAGACGTAAAAAGCCCGACTTAGAAAAACCAGGAATGGAGATTCTACTGTGCTTACAGTCAGTATTTCTTTTATATCACTCAAACAACAACATTATACATTTTACTCGATGTTTTCCTAAGTTTCTGGCTGTGTTTTTTTTTATTTCAAAAAGTAATTCTTATTCTATATTAAAGATCAAATTTAAACATTTAAAATCGGATCTCCTTTATAAAGCATTTTGTAATAAAGTAACTCTCCTTTTTGTTTCTAAATAAACAACTGGAATACTATCCTGGGCCATGGGCTTGCTGTAGATCGTTGTTAATTCATAACAGAGCCGAAATGATTCTAACAAGAAAACTTTCCCTTAGAATTATTTTCATTATCAGACGGATTACTTAGATATTTTGAAACTGACGTATACATACTACTCTACTTACCTATTGTATTACCATTCCTGTTTTTTAACAGTTGCAATACGTTTTAATCGAAACAAAATTGTATCTTATACTATAACATAAAATCATATAAATATATAAGGATGAGATAAAATGTAAGAGTCCAAATGCAAGAAAAGACAGCTATTGGATGAAAATAATTACCATTCTTCATTTTATAATAGGTAAAATAATTAATTTCTGAATGGATTATACATTGATTAAGGGTTTAGAAGATTCAGTGTTGTTCGGTGATTTATGATTTAACTTGCTTCTTCATTTTGCTCGTTATATCTTGGTACAAGATTCTTTAATTGTATTAAGAAACATTTTAAAATCATATTTTTCGAATACATCTATACTGCTACATTCTCAGCGCGGAAAAGAATTTTTAAAGTTGGACCTAGAAATATAAATACATAAAAGTACTTTTCATTTTTATGGGTTTTTTTTTTAAATTAGCAATAAGCTGCTCTAGCTTCAATGCATTTGTTATAGTAGTTTAATAATGATTCGAATGCCTGCTCCAGTTCACTTTGGGGAATCACCTCCAAAGCACGGATCAGAGCTGTTTTGCATGGTCAAAATATCATTAAAATAACGGCCTTTTAACTTACTTTTAAGTTTCGAAGATAAAGAGATGACTCAGGATGTTAAATCAGACGAATACAGTGGATGATTCCATACACAGACAAAACCTACGAACAATAGGAGTTGCGACTGGATGCATTATCAAAAAACGAACTCCCAACTGTTTTCTTCTCAATATTCTGGACGAATGCGATGAATAATGGCCATCAAGCGTCCTAAAATATTTAAATAATACTCGTCAATAATTGTATATCCATTGGGAGTAAATTCTTCGATAATAATACTTTTTCTATAGGAGAATATAACTAGTATTGTTTTAATTTTAGATGGAACTTATCTTGTCTTTTTGGCTTGTGATTAGTTTTTTGAATTTCGTTCCGAGCTTTGTCACTTTGCTATAGGATCATATTGAGAATTACACCGTGTTTCATCAATTGTAACCATTTATTTCTAGAAGTTTGGATTATTTTCAGCGGCTGAAATGATATATCTCTGCATTGTGGACTTCTCATTGATTTTTGTTCATTGATTAAACTGTGTGGAACATATTTGGTATAGACTTTTGTTTTGTCAAATCCATAAGCAAGATGGTTCGAATCGTTTCTTTGTTGATGTTCAGATACTCTCCCATCATTCTCGGTAATTCACGAATTGCACACAACGCATTGTTTGCTGCGAAATCACGCACTTTTTCAATAATCGCTGATATCTTAGATGAATTTGATGTGCCGGTAGGCTTAATACCTTCTAGCTTATCTCTGCCGTCCAAAAAAACGCTAGTGCCGCAAGAAAACTTTTGATTTACTTAAACACAAATCACCCTAAGCTTGTTTCGTCAGTTTGTATGTTTCCGTAGCACTTTTACCAAATTTTGAATTACATTTAATTACAGTTCTTTGTTCCCCGTTGAAAAAAAAATGAAAACTTAATACTTCTCGGATTAATGGCCGTATCTTTTGAATTAGTTTAACAAATGCGCAGAACTTCTTAGTATTGCTCCAGCAGACGATTGAGGTTTAATACGCATGCGTGGTAACACAGTTGGAACAACTGTAGGCTCAGATCTAGCGCAAATCATAAAAATTCTTTGACGCACTGTGTATAGAGGATTTAAAAATAATAATAAATGAAAAAACAACTCTTGGTGGAAATTCAAGTATTTTCAATTTTCTCAATTACATATAGGTACCGAAATTATTAAAATATACGTTGCATTATTGCTAGCAACACATTTCCAACACAGTGATGATTACGTAACTATGGAGTACAAAAAGTTAGAATTTACAGAAATTTTGGTGGTAAATATTTTTTTTTATTGAATATTCATGTCCTCTATTTTCGGAAGCGGTTTTCATTGTCAATAACACACTCATATCCATTAATAAAGGATAATTCAGAATCACACGGAGATTGAACTCTAAAGTATAAGTTCCCCCTGTAGAATTACTCACACATCTTCAAGAATAATATGCAAATTACAGGAAGCCATCAGATGACGCTGATAATACGTCACAATGACGAGAGTGTAAGATAGGTGTATATAAGGAATGGTAGTAAAGAAAAAACTTGTTCTCAATCGTTCTGTAAGCCGCTCAGTGCCGCAACCAACTAGTCATGATACAGATCGGTATTTGGCAGTAACTTCAAAAAGAAGCAGAAGAAGCACAGCATCAGACCTTTTTCGTCAGATATCTTTAGTCACGGGTACGACAGTTTCAAGGCAAACCGTGTATAGACGTTTGGAACATATTGGTCAGTATACTCGCAGGCCTATCAGATGTGTTCCGCTCACGGCAACTCATTGTCGCCAGCGGTTAGCCTAGAGTAGAGAACATGCACTGTTCACATCATCACAGTGAAGTTGTGTGATGATTTACTATGAGTCCATGTTTAGCTTACAGTCTGATTCATGTCGGACTTTCATATGGAGAACGCCAGGTATCCGCTACCACCAAGACAACATCACTGAACGAGACCGTTAAGGATGTGCAGGATTGCTCGTTTGAGCCGGAATTATACTGGGTTCCTGAACTGATCTACATATTCGAATTGGAACCATGACAGTCCAAATTCATCAGGACATCATTCTGGAGCAACATGTACTTTTGTTTAGTGGTGCCATGGGTGCATAATTTGTGTTTATGGATGACAATGCCTATCCTCACCGTGCATACATTGTAAACAAATGTCTTCAAACTGAGGATATCACCCGTATGGAATGGCCAGTATTCTCACCTGACTTGAATCCGATAGAGCATGTATGGGATATACTTGGCCGAAGAGTTGCAGCCCATCAACCACCTCCTACATGTGTACCGGAACTTTGGAGACAATGGTTTGTTGAGTGGATTAATCTTCCCCAAGATCAGTTCAATAATTTGATACTCAGCATGCCTAGGCGATGCAAGGACCGTATTTTATCGTCTAGGAGACATGCAAGGTATTAACCATCATGCCACCCATGCCATGTAATGGTAAGTTTTTGTAATGGAGATATTTTTTGTAATTGCTCCAGGCAGCCAAAATTGTAGCTTTTATGAATGGTATCATATATGCACCATCTTTTTAGTTCTTTATCTTTTGTTTAATAAGTAGGCTTTATGAATAACTCAAGTTTGTTTTGTTTTTGAACCTTCATTTGCCGGAGCTGCCATTATCCTATATAACTATATGGACATGTGTGTATTAGGATGGTAAATTGACTTAGCTTTCGTCATATATTATAATCAAAGTTAATTCTTACCTTTCGCTGTTTTTAAGTTATACAATTTTCCGAATATGAAATATAATGTTTTTGTAATTTTTTGCATTCTATAATCAAATGTTTTAATACAGTATGAGTTTTTCTGTTGTATTCCACTTGTATTTAACTCAATTTACAGTCTAACGTAAGCATATAGCTAACAAATATATAGTTGACTGTTCATGTTACTCAAAATTACTTAACGATATATTCTATAGAAGGCAGCATGAGAATAAAACTTTTTCTGGCTAAATTTTTAATGAGGAATCATCCGGTAAGCTAAATGTATTAACGATTTTTAACATCCTGCGAGGAATGAATTATAAGTTCATAAAGGAAATTAAAATGTCCAATGAAAAAATAACACTTCAGATTAAATAAATACCCACTTGAAGTAAATATTAAAAAAAAAATTACATTTTATTATTAATGAGATTTTCATATTTATTTGTTGGTATTTAGGTTATATAAAAAAAGAGCTTTAAAAGCGATGAGAAAGCTATTCTAATATAAATACAAATAAATAAATGTGTGAAAATTGACAAACATATGCTAAAAATATATTGTGTAGATATCTTATGAATGTGTTATTTTACAGAGATTTTTCAAAATATTTTTATGCTGAAATAAAAAAAAAAAATTATTTCTAAATTCAAATCTTTAGGAAATAAAAGACCTCGAGAACTTAAAAAAAATAATCAAAATATTCATCTAACGTGTATAATTAATAATTATACAGAAAAGAAAGAAAAGTAATATGACAGTAAATGCAACAACACAATAATTTTATGAAATACAAACTCAATATATTGTGTTTACTTAAATGAGAGAAAGAGAGAGAAATAGTATGCTTTTTTCTTTAGATTCACAAAAAATTTTACGTGGTTGTCAAGTATTTAAATATTTATAGCATTAAAGATTCATTACTAAAAAATTCTTTTATTGACGAATCTTTAAGGAAAGTTATTTCACATCTGTGTCAAACGAAGTGAAAAGCAGGAAAGTCTCACGGTAGTAAATCGTAAATGCTCATCCTATCGCGAAAGCCATAAAAGCGACCTCAGAATTATGGTTTTCCTTAAACAGTGAAATACGATGAATGACAAACTGTATTTCATAAGGTCAGTAACCTTTCGATCTAAAGAGGCTAAACAAGTTAATTAATAATTTAATCAATCTCACAGAGAAACAACTAATATTACGTTAGAATCGTTTTTATCATGTCGAAAATTCACTTGAAGTAATCGTACTTACGTATAAAACGATTTTCTATATTCTTAATAACCGTGATTACGATTTGAAATCTAACATATTTTATTTCTTTAATAATTTAAATCTTGGATTCAAGAACCAAAATTTGATATTTTTTAAGCATTACTTTTGCATTACCTGCGTTATTGTACAGAAAATATTAATTTTTAATCTCATATAATTCGAAAAGATCTTTTTTTCATTGCTGTTGAATAAAGGAGGATTTTATACTAAACTGCTGTTTGTAGAAAATGCAACACCATGAAGGAATCATCAGAATCAAATGAAATTCGCAGCAAATGTCAATTATAGGATATTATGCAAATTAATAAAGTTTCAGAGCCATCGCGCGTGCGCGGCGCGCGCAGCGCCCTCTGAATTGATGCTGAAAGCGTATAAATAAAGTGCTGTAGCGGGACGTTGAAAAAAGTCTATGATTATTTGTTAGTGGCAAACGTTTAGTGAGACCTGAGTATGCCTCCACGACGGAAGAATAAGAAATTCAAGCAACTTACGGAGTTTGAACGAGGGAGGATAATCGGCCTTCGAGAAGGAGGATTTTCCTATCGCGCAATAGCAGCTCGTATGCAGCGGAACAGTTCCACAGTGATGCGAGTTTGGAAGCAGTGGACCGACGAGCACCGAACTACTCGAAAAACAGGCACTGGACGACAGAAGGTGACGTCAGAGCGCGATGATCGACACCTGCTCCGCATGGCGGTGAATGATCGCACAGCTTCCTCCAGGCAGCTGGCAGCACGTTGGTCTACTGCTACAGGAGTACAATTGTCGGCTTCGTCAATTCGTCGTCGTCTGCTGCGCCGTGGATTGCGTGCAAGGGTGCCTTTATACAGGATTCCCCTCACGGCGAATCATCGACGGCTGCGTCGGCAGTGGGCTCTTGAGCACAGAGACAGGCGAGCTGATTGGCACCAAGTTGTCTTTTCAGATGAATCACGCTTCAATTTGTGGACCCATGATGGCCGTGTTCGTGTTAGACGTTATGCCGGTCAACGCTGCCTTCCTGAGTGTATTATTGAACGACATAGTGGTCGAACACCCGGAGTTATGGTCTGGGGTGCGATTTCGTATCATGGACGATCCAATTTGATACGAATTGAGAGTAATCTCAATAGCAACAGATACGTCCGTGAAGTGCTACAGCCCGAAGTCGTTCCTTTCCTTCAAGGCATCCCTGGAGCTATCTTTCAGCAGGATAATGCACGCCCACATGTTGCGCGGACTGTTCGAGACTTCTGTTCAGCACAACGCATGCAACTTCTTCCTTGGCCTGCTTATTCACCGGATATGTCGCCTATTGAGCACGTGTGGGATATGGTTGGTCGGCGTCTCGCTCGTGATCCGCGTCCTGCAGTTTCCAAAGACGAACTTTGGTTGCGCATACAAGCGATATGGAATTCTCTTCCTCAAGCAGATATTCAACATCTGTTTGACTCCATGCCACGTCGTATAGCAGCACTTATTGTAGCGCATGGTGGCTGCACCAAATACTGATTTCGGACGCTTAATTTGTTTCTTTTGTTTTGAAAATTTCATCATTTATTTGTATCAGTACAAGTCGTTTCTGCATTAAATTTCATTTGATTCTGATGATTCTTTCATGGTGTTGCATTTTCTACAAACAGCAGTATAATTACAACTAAGAACATACCTAACTACACTGAATAAAAAATTCATAACATGATCATAAGAGTCAGTTTTCAATATTTTCTTCAACTTCAATGACGAACCGAAATTCAAACATGCTATCCAATAAAAGACAGTATTTTAGCCATCATTTCTTTTATTCAGTTACAATATATCAAATTTGTTATTTCAAGGAAAGTACATTGATTTACCATATACCTACATTTTTAATGAAAAAAAAAGTCCCACATTAAAAATTGCCTTATAGCAAATTTTAAATAAATAGTGTTGGGAATTCAAAATAACTTTTTCTTTTTCAGAAGATTCATTTTGGGTTGAAATTACGAAGAAATATCTCATAAACAGTTATATTTAATACAGCAATAATTTGATATTGCTTTATTGTTTCGAGAGGACTATATATTAGAACAGCCATTGTGTTTTTTTAAAGTTGTGTATAGCAGTAATTATTTCACTTTCGTACTAACGTCATCTTCAACAATGCTAATATAATGTAGAATTTAAAATACAAGTTGAGGGTATATATATATAGAGAGAGAGAGAAATAACTATATACTTTAAGAAAACAAGAAACTATAGAATAAAAATATTAAAGTAAAATTACTTTCTATGAACCCCTAAACATATCGCTCGTAGTATTATCGATATGATAAGAATAAATATCACTAAAGAGAATCATGCATGAGAATCATCAAATATCATAAAGAGCAAATGCATAGGATTATAGCCTTTACTGCTCCATATCTCTCATAATCCAATTAGTCAAACAGATTTATGTTTTAACATAATTTAATTTAAGATTGCTCTAAATGGTAATAAGAATCAAATACTAAAGATCAATTGAATACAACTATTAAAAAATAAATAAATAAGCAAGTGAGTAAATACACATGACTAAGTACGCGTAATGTGTTATTTGGACTGATTTGTTACTTTTTTGTAAGTTTCTCGATAAGAAGATATAGTATATTCGAGTTATTAGTAATGCAATGATGCATTTGAATACGGGAATTATTATACATAAATGTATTAATTCTTTTACATGCGAAAAATTTTGAATGCAAAAATTTCGAATGTGCATTTTACAATTGCATCTAAAAATGTAACAATAAATTAAAACTCTGAACAACAGAAAATGTGAGTAAGCAAACATAGCTCGAAGGAGAAAAAACGAGGAAGTATAGTTTTCTCTTTTCGCAGAAACTCGCAATTTCTGCCGAATTAACCTTCAAACATGGGAATCTACTTTCCTATACGGCCCATTGTCATACCTGACTGGGACGAACTACAGGAAGTTGTGAACCTTCCCTGAATTGCTTTGAGGCCAGAAAAGAAAGGTGGATTCTGACCGGCTCTATGCGATCAAAACTCAGACAGCCGCCATACAGCCTGGTTGGCGAAAAGCAGGTGTCCGTAAAGCAGATGTTGCAATGTAAACAAAACGAAAAGTGGGAACTTCAAAACTTATTATTCGAAGCATGCGTTAAGCGGTGCGTAAGCTAATTGTGTTGCGAATAAATTGACGATGAAATTTGAAAATATATCTCCGTCCTCGATTTGATCTTATCAAAAAAAAAAAAAAGGCTTGTATACAAATAATTTGGATTGTTTAATCGAAATTCGACGTGGGTCCTTTGAGATTGATCAGACATTACGTGAAGCTTGAGATCAATAATTGACAAATGTCTCAAATTTATTTGGTATGAAATACTTAGTATTTTAAAGATACCGTTACTTGGAAATGCCTTTTTATAAATGGGTTATTGAAAATGGGAAAAGTTCAAGCTTGGAAGATTCAAATGATTGCAAAGGTAACTGGGATGTCAATGCCACTGCAAACAAGCACATGGTTAACGTTATACGGCATTTAGCGCAACTGGTCCATATTGCTAGTGATATATTTGGATCCATTGATACAGAGTGCAAAAGTATTTATCAAAGGACTAATAATTTGATGATAAAAGTTCAAAACTGCCAAGACATTGTAGATAATCTCAATGCAAAAGCCGTTAAAGTTCGTAAGTAAAAATATTAATATATCTTAAGTATTAGTTTTTTTTTAATTTTCTTTTTCAAATTACATTAACTTAAATTTTATCATAAATTATTTTTTCTTGTGATATACACTTTTACTTAAAGCAAATTTTAAAAATGAATAAGACGATTTTATAGTATGAATGATAAATGTGTTAAAAATAAGCATTTGGATTTATTTCAGTATTGCTCAAAAACAAATAGGTACCTAAGAACTTCATATATATATATATATATATATAGATGTCCGTGTTCATGCACGAGTCGTTAATACATTTAAAATTATTCTTTCATAAATTTTCAGCATATATATATTAATATGTCGTAATTATAATCTATATTAGCATCTATAATCAAACACTGTTCTGAATTCATAAAGTTCATTCAAAAGTATTGAAAAGAAAACTATGTTTATATCATATGGTGCAATTGTTTGGAAATATTTTGAAACCAATTTATATTAATCTAATATCTTATAACGATATTAAATTCTCAAATACTTTTATGTTTTTATTATATAAATTTATAAAGGAGATTTATATTTAACAGTATGAGATAATTTGTAAGGTACAGTAATTTATTTTTCGTTCTTTTTATGTTAGATTAGACGAACTTTATTCTTTCGATAATTTCAGCAGTAAGAGTCTCTCAGATAATTCAGTAGTAAATAAAATAATAATATACTAGTTCATTATTGTTAAATTTCAATTTATATGCATCTAAACTAACAAATATCCTTGAAATTGAAATATATGTCGCTATTTTTAAATTCAGCGAATGAAAGAAATATATAAGAAAAATATACTTCCTTCACACAAAATAATAATTTCAACTTTCTGTTGAATATCAAATAACTTGGAAACCCTGCTACTAGAAACTTAAAACAGACCGAAATAAAAGCGCATCGTTTTTCTTCTTTAGTGCATCTTTGCGAGAATGATTTACTGTTCAGGTACCTAATTTATACAATGCAAGTCACGAGTACAATGAATATTAATATCACGAGTCTTAAAAGAATTAGATTACGTGCGGCATTTAATACGCTTAGGTTACCTCAGCAAACTATTTTTTTTTTCTTTCGGTAATTTTTAATCTGGTACCCCGTGTATTTACAAAACTAAGCAACATAGATGAATCTTCACAACGCTCTAATTTACTTTTGCAGTTTATTGTACTCAATTAAAAACATCATCAATGATCACAAGAGAAATACATTCTTTATTAAAAATATTACATGAAAAAAGATAAACGATAGTTAACATTGATATTACGAGTAATATAAAGATACAGGCATTTTTTATTTTTGCATTATAATCTACGGAATAAGAGTTACATCGAATATTATTGAATGTGCTCAATAGACTTATATACTTTGTTATACTTAATCGTATATACCCTATAAGAATGTTATATTCTTTTCCTGGAAATTTGATCAAATCAACGTAATTTATTTTCTAAGATAAAATATTTAATTTTGAGATTTTTATTCGAATCAAACTAATATGTCATTTATTTTCAATATTAAACGGCAAATTGAAACCGTATAACGTTAATTTTTTTACTACTGTTTGTACATACCAAAAAACATTTCAACGAGATATTAGGTGAAATGAGCAAATCTTTAAAAATATTGCAAAAAAGGTAAAAGTTAAAAATGATTCTAAAATAGATGATTTAAGGTTTCGTGAAACTGAATATATACAGAATAAATATGCTTTTTTTTTCTATCCGATATCAGTATTTGCTTAGAATATGGTTTTAGTCATGAAGTTTGGAGTATTTTGAAAGAGCGAAGAATTCGTTGTTTTTGAAATACGGTAGTTTTGTGAACCTCGTTCTTATTTTATTATCAACATTTTTATTATATTGCAATTGCACCATGTATCAGTTTGGCACAAATCTTTTCATCAATTTTTCACTCATGTCCCGAAGCTAGAATCTTGAAATTTTGCACACAATCTCAGTTTGAATGACAACGCAATATTCAATAATAAAATTACGAAATAATAATAATAATAATTTGCTAAAATATTTTCGAAAACAAAGACCAAGAAAGAAGAAAATAATATACAAACAATCTGAAAAAAAAAGCAATTAACACTTTTATGTGGCGCAAAAGAGTAATGAAAGAATTAAAAAGTAAATAAACAAAATTTCCTTGGCAAGAAAAAAATTAAATGAAAAGGATAGTTTATCATCATCATAAATAAAAAAAGGCGAAGATTTTTTTTAGTAAAAAT
Organism: Nephila pilipes; assembly: GCA_019974015.1. Classification (NCBI taxonomy): domain Eukaryota; kingdom Metazoa; phylum Arthropoda; class Arachnida; order Araneae; family Nephilidae; genus Nephila; species Nephila pilipes. The sequence continues at coordinate 360,985 of BMAW01094049.1, forward strand.
GTTTCTCTAAAAACTGAAGTATTCAGTGCACTAAGACTGTCTAACTGTTTAATTTATGATCACGCAAAATAATTTAGATTTTAGTCAAAAATTTTCAGCTGGATTGAAAAACTTCACTTTTTTATGAGGATAGTAAACTATATATATATGTATATATAATTATTACGTCATTTTGTGGGATTTTATACAAATTGAACTGAAGTCATGTGTAGGAGATAACTGATTTCTATTACATAGTCGCTGACCTTAATAGTGGTACGTCGAGTCTAGATTTAAGTTTTGATTTAAGATTAAATGGTAGATGCAGTTTATATCTTAAATCCTCCAGTTATATTTAATTATATTCTGTCTCCCTCAAGTAGTATGTTAGTTTTGTTATTTTTCTCTCTTTCAATTGAATGATTATAAATGTAGCTCTCAGAAGCAACACGATGGAGCTTGTCCTTTTGAACTTTCACTACACCCCTGAAGTTGAGAGTTATGATTACATTTCAAGGAAATAAAAGAATGATAGCGTTCTTGAAATTATTTTTTTTTTTATAAATGAATCTTTGTACTCCAGATCGTGTCCGAATTAGCTTAGTGGTCATTGCCTCGGGATCGCGGGTAACGTTGTTTTCGTCTTGTCGAGGGTTCGAGCCCAGATACTACTTAAGAACCCGCCATGTATTGGGGATGCTGTACATTGAAAATCAAAATTTGGCCAAGGTCCTGTGTCCTCCCGTTGGAATGGTGTGTATGTTTGAGAGGGAGGAGCCAGCTCAGGTGTCCCCGTCGTACTTGACTGAGGTTCAAATTACGAAGTCCGTCGCCAATAGTCCTGGTATTGCTTCTCGGTAATACAAATTATTACACAACATTGTACTCCAGGACACCTTAGGAAGTAATCGAAGATAATTTCCGCTGAAACTCTAGTCTGTAATTTACTTTTCTTAGACAACATGTATACTTTAAGCAATATGATTAAAGTAAAATATTGTTTCACAGTGTTTACCCGTATCGTTTGATATTCAAAGCAGGGTATTTGAAATTATTTTTAAAACTCATCTATTAACTTTAGATATTTCATAAAATACGATAAATAATGAATCTTTTTTTCTGAATGAAGGAAAAGTGTTTACTATTTTCGGTTGAAAAAAGCAATTTTACAGAAGAATCGAAACTTTTTAATTAAATTTTTTTAACAACACCTTAAAATATTTCGATTTTATTTAAAGAGCAAAAATTTTCTAGTTGAATTCTCTCTATTATTAAAGAAAAAAATAATGATGATTCAGATTGATTGCATTATTATTTAAACTCACGCGTTCTTCTAAAAATACAAGTTAGGAAAAAAAATTACGTTTATTTTTCATGTTTTGAGAGATTGGTGACGTAGATTTTATATACATATTATATATATATATATATATATATATATATATATATATATATATATATGTGTGTGTGTGTGTGTGTGTGTGTGTGGAGGGTGGGGTGAAGAGAGAGAGAGAAGCGTGACAACAGCCACATAATATTAAACATATATTTATTAAGAGCAAATATTTACAAAGGGTTGGGAAAAGTTAATCATATAGTTATTTTTGAATCTTTACCACCCATCAAATCATACTGAGCGCATCGTCTCGTCTCTCTCTGTATGTACGTACAATATATATATATATATATATATATATATATATATATATATATATATATCTTTTCTGTAAATATTCCTTAATATTTCAAAACATATGCTTTGTTTTAATGTAGTTAAACAGCAAAAATACTTATTAATGTATCGTAAAGGCGAATTGTGAATAATAACGCGTTTTAACAACAGAGTTTCGATTCTCTCACTTCGAAAATTCCATCAGGTCAGAATAAATTTCAAATTTTTCAGAACATTATACTGCTTTCAAGTCCTATGCTGAAAATGAAGGTATGACAATTTGAAAGAGAAATTTAGCATGAATTTAAATTGGATTAGATTGCTTGCTTATAACATTGCACGTATAAGCAACAGGGGCTATTGGTTACTCACCTCGTAATTTTGAATCTAGATTGAGACCTGAGCTGGCACCCCACATTCAAATTTCAACACCATACCAACAGGAAGACATCTAAATATAATCAATGTGTATGCGTGCCTTTGGTTAAAAGCAGGTATTAATTTAAATTACAAGTTTTTATGAGTTTAAAATTTTGGAATATAAATCTCTGTCTATTATAAGTAATATTGTTATTCCTGACGGTCTGTGAGAGTTAATTTATTTGAAAAGTTTATAGTGATAAGGATTTCGTGTAAATTATCAACTTCAGAATGAAAAGTTTCATGAAAGAAGTAGGCTAGTACAGAATTACAAGAGATCAACGCTTATATTACAAATTTTTCTTCTATTTATGAAGAAATGGAGCTTACTTTTGGGTGCCATTCCCGCAAAAATTGGTGAAAAACTAGTTAGATTTGGCTTCAAGATATGGTGTTTTTACTTAAATACTCTATATGTATTCGAATTTATTCCATATGGTGAAAAAGATGGAAAAAACAGACAAAAATCTTGCATTTGGAACGAGGGTTGTTCTGGAGCTTTTGGCCGTGGTCGAAAATCCACAGCAACATAGAGTCTTCTACGACATTTTTTTTTTTTACTTCCTATGTCATGTTTGGAAATTAGCTAGAAAATGAATTTTTTGCTACAGGAATGGTAAGAGAAAACTGTACTGCGAAATATGTCCGATTGAAAGTAATAAAGCAATGTCAAAAAGAAAAATAAGCATTTGTACTAGTGCCTTTGATCCCAACTGCGAAGTATTGGAGTCGTAATGGAAGGACAATTGTATTGTAGCCGTGATGACAAGTACAAGTAACGGCACTGTCCCTAATGCAAGCCAAGCTCTACTTCCGGAAAGTGCTTAACGAAGTTTTCCTTCTGCAACCGAATGTTATTCACCAAATTCAAAATACATGGGAGGAATGGACCTCTACAATAACGGCATTGTGAGCTACCGTATCGGAATAAAAGGCAAAAAGTGATGGTGGCCGTTGTTTATCAACATGATCGATAGTTGGAAAGGTTTCTCGTATTAGTTTCAATCGCAATTAGCCCTTGCCTTACAATAGTTTCGAGGAGAGGCACTAGATTTTACTGGTGCTGACAAAGATATTGCAGGTCCAGTGTCAACCTACGGATGACCTTCCAAAAGAACTCTACCGGATGATATAAAGTTCGATAATATTGGCCACATTGTATGCAGTGTGTGAGTGAAAGTGAAAGTTGGGTTCATAGAACAGAAATAGAATCTGGCTTTGCTGCACCAAAGGATATGTTACTGTGATCTTGACGTAAGAAAAATGAAACAAAAAAAAACAAAAAAAAAAAAAAAAAAACCGTTAAGATCGCTAAGATATCCAGAGAACGCGTTACCCATGTTTACCACACACACATACACAAAGACAATTTTTATCCATTCACTCATCAAAGAGCATTTTTTATCCATTCACTCATTCAAGAGAAAGAAAAGATCTCTAGGGGGTACCTAATGATCCCCGCACTTACCTAAAAAAAGTTAGCTCTGGAGGGTATATTTCATACGCAGAGACTCTCTAGTAAAAAATGTTTATATTGCGAAAGTGATGCAATTTATTTGCATAAAAAGTGCAAAGTGCACCTGGACCTAGATTATCTTGAAATTTGCCACGCTAAGATATTGTGTTGTTTTCCCCCCCCCCCCTAAATATTTTGTAACTTACTGTCTTCCAGAGGTGTAAACTCCAAAAATATCATATTAAAATTCTGCACTCTATTGTTGGTTTTGGCTAAAGGTGCACATATGCACCTATGTGGGGTTTTTTTCTTAGATATTGTATTTTTTGTGTATATGCTTAATTAGTCTTAGTTATTGTATTTTAAACATACTTAATAAAAGTTTTGTGAGAATTATAAACGTTTATTACGTTGGCCAAGAAATTGGTTAATCTTGCTAAGAAATACAAAATTCCCAACAAGTGTTGATCATTTTACGTTGCAAATGTTTGTATCAACAAGTGCTGCAAAGGTATTGTATAGAGCTAAAAGAAGCTTAAAGATTATGTTATTATTGTGATAAAAGTGATAAAAATGTTGAAATTTACATTTTTTGTAATTGAATTTCAAATTACTTAAAATGAGCAAAATTGTTTGAACAAAATTGTAAAAGAAAGCAATATTCTAATGAAAGAAGAAAAAAAAAATATTTCGTTTTATATTTTTAAAAAATTATAATTTACGACCTTTTCAGAATTACGATACATTTTCTTAAATGGTTAGCCCAAAAGTGGCCGATATTTTCTTATTACAAGCACTGCTTAATCGGGTTTTTTTTTTTTTTTTTTTTCTTTCTTTCCTTCGATTTTTTATCCATTCACTCATCCCTATCCGAATCACTTTTTTACAAAACTGCTTTAATGTCTCTTATTTATTTGACCAGAGGGCGATTAATTGACAGGAAAAAAATTTTGTTAATTGAGCGTTTTACAACGGCGATCGACAAAGAGCGAAGCAATTTTCGAAATAATGAAACAAAAACGAGTGGTAAGAAATTAACATTAAATGAAAAAAGTTTACTTAAAGGCAAGAAAAAAAACACCGTCTAATGTTTTCTGAGCTAAGCTAATCGACATCTTGCATCAACAGTATGGGAAGAAGGGTATTTGATTAACAGAAGTCATTTGAAAAGTGGAAAAAAAAAGAAAAAGAATCCCGATCTCCAATTATTTTGTAGTTTAAAAATATCTTTCGAATTACATTTGAACAAGAGCTTTTAATTAATTAGTAAAAAATAGAAAGTTGTTACATGTTAAAAATACTTTATGATATAAAGGATATTATATAAAGGAGATTATTGAAATTTGAGTGCTGAAAATACAAAAGTAAAAAAAAAGAAAGTTTTCCTTGAAATTGTGTGTGTGTGATCATGGATATGTTGACACTTATTACACTTCCATATGGACCTTTTTATCAGTTAAAAATGTTACTTAAGATGATATTTTAAAATAAATTATTCAGTTTTTTTAAAAAAAAACTATAGCTTACCTCCACCTTTTATGTATATATCATATAATTTTCGAATCGCTTAACAAGTGCATAAAAAACCTAGTCATTCAATGAATTGATCAATATCAACATTCATAAAATCAGATTGAATATGTAAGCCTTAAATACTACAAAATGTATAATAAAAGGGAAATATTATAAGGATAGCAATTAAGAATATAAGAGACTGTTCTTCGAAAAAAATTTCGGAAATTCGGTGTGGGTGAATAAGCAGATAAATTTATTGTTTCATTGAAAAAAATATTTTACGCGTATATACTTTTTCTTCTTAAATCAAAGTAACAGCATCCTATTAATTTTATTTTAGATTTAGAAAACTAAGATAACTATTTTTTTAATCTTTCTATTTTATTTCCTTTGACTATTTCAGAGAAACATTGTAATTCAAATTGATAATTTTTTTCCTAGATAAAATATGTGCATTGGCTTTTCATCTCAAATTATTTCAGTAAAATTCTAAATGCTGATTTTTTTCTAATGAAGCCAGACGTAGCAATTACTTATAATATACAACTATAGCAGTCTGCCGTTAAAATCTGATTTCGAAGAGTATGCGTATTTTGATTTCGTTGAAAAACCGAGTAGCTTAGTATTAATAGCACCATTTGTATTCATAAGCAATACCGTTAACTCTTAATAGATTGCGTATCGCCACATTATCTACATTCGTAATATTAATTATATTCATTAAATAATGTATAAATGTAATCAAAACAAGATTAAAAGCCTTTTTTTCAGTACTTTTCTTTGAATTCTTTTTTTAAAACGGCAGCTCTTAATAAATAACAGATAAATAACTTAAGAAGTATATAAAAACTGATGAAATTTAGGTTCATTAATTAAATTTAGATAATTTTATTCTCCTTTTAAAAGAGGATAATTTCACTAATGAACTATGTAGAGATATTGCTGTTAATAAGTTTCTTTTTATTATTTATTAAAAAATTATTACTTATTTAAAATTAATTATTTTACCCATATCAATTCTATTTAATTTATATATATATATATATATATATATATATATATATATATATATATATTCAATCTTTATTATGATTAAAACTACAATATAAATCTTAAAATAACGTTTTGCTTATGTGTTCTGTACTGAAAACACCTAGAATGCAATGCATTCATCTCAGATGGAGGAGATTACCAAGTCATTTTTTTTTTCTCTTTTTAAAAAGAAAAAAGGATGATGACAAAAAAGAGAAATGAACTGCCTTAAGTATCTGTTTTCAATAAAAGGACATTATTCTGTGTTTGATCAATGGATTTTCAATGATCGAAATAAAGTGTCGAATATGAGGAAAGTCAGTTAATCGCAAATATGTTCAATTGAAGGAGATTTTGAGATGTTTTGATCGCAGTTTTCAGCCATTCATTTCAAGGTCATTAACACTTTATATTCTAGCATATAATTTCCGTATTATGAAAACTATATTCATATAAAACTATAGCAACTATTTCCGTATTATGAAACTATAGTCTTATCAAAATGTTTAAAAGAATGACGCGATAAAAATGATTTCAATTTCTTTATTAAAGAGTGAAATTGTCATTTGCAGCAATCTCGTCGGTGTATTTCATTTTAATGTAATATATAAAAGCTAATTTACGTAATAATGAAATTGTAATTTAAACATCTCATATTCAATTGAATAGAATCTTATATGTATCACGTTTAGTAAAGGTATCCTATATACCTTAATGGGCTACGATGGTAAATATTTTAAGTTAAAATTGTTAGAGAACGATAAAATAATTTTTTTAGTGATTTGGACCACCCATTCCCATTCACGTAAAAAAAATAAATGCATAAAATAATTTTTATTATCTTAATATGATAAAGGCGGCCTAAGGAGAGCGAGAGAGGTAAAGTAAAAGGAAAGAAAATTCGTTATAGAAGTAAATTTTCATATAAGATTAATCCCTTCCCAAATTTCAAATTTATGAGACCTAATATTTATTAACTAGAGAATGTCTATTTTTGTTTCTTTGCCATCACGTAAATTTCACTTTTGTGCCCTTAATAATTTCATTTGTAAAAAGAAGCAGTAAATGTATATGGTCTTAAATTTTAGCAAACGACTGCAAATAACGCCCATAATCTAACTATAATTAACGAATGTCTCCAATTACCTTTAAGATGTTCTGGGCAAAATAGCTGTTTATCTTATGAGATATTTTGAAAAATAAAAATCCAAATATGTATAGATATAATGCAATGAATACATTTAAAGTCACAAAATACATCACAATTCTCTGTGATGTTAATATAGTAAATATAAAGAATACGCCTTCATTTTACCATCTTATAAACTTTATAACTTGTTAGAAATGCGTAAACTGAACAAAAATTTGAAAATTATTTCCCCAATAATAATAAAAGAAATAATTTGAATGTATCTAAAAAAAAAGAAAGTGACTTATTTAATTAATTCCAATAGGATAAACCACAGTTATTTTAAAACTGGGAATGATAATGAAAACTGGCGTAATGCATGTAACGGAATTTTTCAAATTATTATTTTTTTTTACCTGAGAATAATCAATCCTTTACGTACAATCAAGGGGATGAAACTATCTTGATGGAAAATGTCTGCTAGAGTAAAAGGAGGGGAAAAAATCGATGCTCATTTTAACAATATTCCATCCGAACTTTCTTGGACACTCTCCAAACTATCTTTGATCACGCTATAACTTAACAATATGAGTAAAATTGTTCAGCGTTAAGATTTCTCGTAAGTGAAGCTTTACTCGTGTGTTTTGAAGACTTATAAAATTAGAATTTTTTCACTGAGTGCATTTCTGTTATCTTAATTAAAATATAACAGCATATTTCACGACTCTAATATAAAATCTGCTTGAGCTTATTTTGGGCTCGAAACTATATTTAAGCAAAGACAAGGGTACAGTATTGCGTGATACCGTGTTAGAATTGTGAATAACTAACTCTCTCTCAGGGTGTGGTCAAACACTTCTGATATCAGACACAATAAAGAAAGGTAAATAATCTCTCTTAAGCCCAAACGATTTCAGTTCTTTCTTCCAGTATAAAATTCTTGTTCATGAGGAAATTTATTCCTCCACCCCTTTCTAAGAAGTTTGTTTACAACAAAATAAAAATATCTTAACCTACCTTCATGGAGTAATTTTCTCATTTTCTTTTGCGTGGCTGTACTCGTATATACATTTCTTCAAACAGAAGAAACACACACACACGCATATATATATATTATGTGTACGATGATAAATTAAATGTATCCTCTCTTTCTTTCCATTTAATTACCTTTTAACCCTAAGCCTTTTCTTCTACTTTCAACTGTACTAAATTCCTCTTTGGAATCGCGCGATCTGTGTTTAATAGAAATATCCCGAGTCCCGATTGAAAACCTCTGAATTAACAAAATTTTTCCTGGGACTTCCCTTTTTCTCCATAGAATACTAAAGTGCTTGGCTCGTTCTAAAGTTTTTTTTCCCTCTGATGATGTTTGCTGTGTGAGCCACACAACTTGCGCGCTTTACTTCGACATGGGTTTGGACAATATAAATAGATAAAATGCTCCACATAATCCTTCAATAAACTCGAAGATTAATTACTAATAACGACTGCCTTATTCTGATGAACACCAGCAATTACATCGCTGAAACGTTACATATGTATGTGTGTGTTTGTGCATTTTGTTTCATTTTATTCATGTTTTTAGCTTAATAAACTAATTCTATTCGCTAAGTAACTTAGTAGAATAAGAAACGGTGCTGCAAAATCAAAGTAATATCTAAATTTTATAATAATATTCAAGACTCTTGTCTGAGGATTTTAATTCAAACGAATTAGAGTGGAGTATATGATTCTCTCAACAATTTATAACAATTATTTATTGTAACAATTTGTTTATTGTTACCGATTTTACTTAATTACGCGCACACACACATATATATAAAGCTATCTAACGAGATTTGTGATCTTTTTGCCAGAGGGTTTTATGGCTCATACAAGAATATATGAGAAAGGGTTCCCCACAGACGAAACTACAGCTTATAAAATAGGGGTTAAAGTGATCCCTTTTTCTGTGAAACATCAGGATTGTTTCCATTTATTTTAAACAGCATATTAACCTGGAGTGGAGTTGGTTAAAATGCTGCTCATCTTCCATATAGTTTAAACAGAATTATTGATCCCATAATGAGAAAAATAAAATTATATTTTTGTGAAAAACTTGTAATAAAATGTACTTTTGTATTCTCTAGAACATTTGCATAAATAAAAAAAAAAAAGCTCCAGTTCATTTGAAAAGTGTAACGATTAGAAGAAAAAAATGTCTTAAATAACTTATGAATAACACTGTATATGAAGCACCACGTTATGTCTCTAAAGTTGCTTATAAACGTTAGCGATCATATAGCACCAGGAAAAAGAAACTAACTAAGCAGAAATAATATCACACCCTGTGTTTAGCATCCAAGTGAAGTATAGACAATACAAAACTCTTCAAATGTGTGTTCAATTCTGTGTTCGATGGCTAGGGATCTCTTTAAATGTTCACCGTGTCAAGTTAATGAGCATTAATAAGAAACAGAGTCGACCTTCTCAATAAATGCGCCTGGATGCAAGAAACCATTTGTTTGTGAAGTAAAAAAAAATTACAAACACAACATGTATTATTAATGTATGTTTATTTAGTGTGTGATTTTGTTTTTGCTGATACATTAATTACTTCAGAAAAATTACAATTTTTTCCAATTTCTTTTTATGTGCTTAATATAGCAAGTGCATTTAAGCTTTCAGCACACATTCTAGAGAAAAAAATTCAGTTTAGGTGGAGGCACTCCAGAAGTTCCCTGAATCAAATAACAAAAACTAACCATTCGCTTCATCAAGAATTAGTTTGAGAGATATAGAAGATGTTGAAATTCACAGATCTACTATGATAACGATTACGATAAAATGAACTTTAAGTCATACTGATGACGATAGGAATATTGTCAAGTTTTCCTGTGCAAGAGTACACTATTTTAGTTCTTGATCATGTTAGGGACCCCTCAATCCCGAGGCTCTGATGCATAGATAACCCCTCCCCCAGATGGCAGGCCCTGATTAAAAATTGTAGGATTATTTTTCTATTGATGTCTATAATTTAGTATTTTCTTGCTCTAATGCAGTAATCATGTTTCTAAAATGCATAAATTCTTTTACCTCCGTATAATATAAAAACGTTATTTGATTCATGTTTGATGTAAATATTTTCTGAAAATCAAATGATAATGATAAAGTGACACTTTTGAACACAAAATTCAAACATACAAACAAAAATAAATAAATAAAACCCTCAAAATAATTTTTTTAATTTCCTAAAAAATTATATAAATTCTTACGAGAGTCTATTTAAAATGAATTCATTTTTAATGGGACGTGATTTGAAAGAAAAGTGAAAAATTAGTTCATATTAAATTCTGAAACCATCCAAAAATAGCGGTAAGTGGTTTCAAAATTAAAAAAAAAAAAAAAAAAACGTGTGAATTTATAGAGTGCTAGTAATAATTTAATTTAAAACGAAATTCAGTTAGACATGTCTTGAAACCGTAAAGAGATTTTGTCATCATAAATGACACCAATTAAATATTAATGGAGATAGCCTACCTAAATTATTATTATTTTGCATTTAACTCATATGAAAAAGTAGATTATTTTTACCCATGTTAAAAAAAAAAAATTACATGCTATTAATTTTATTTAAGAAATTCAATTTTTGCCCGAATAGGAAGATGAACGTTGTATGCTCAAACCTCTATGGTAAAGGAAAAAGTTAACATTCACTACATTAACATCTTTTATAAAATGCTTTAGCGGCTTATTTCAAATACTTTAATTCTTATTAAAGTTAAATGGGATGCTTTAAAAGAAATAACTGAGAATAATTACTTAGTAACGCAAATGTGTTCCAAATTCAGATTACAAAGTCTTATAAATTCCTTGGAAAAGTTTAAAGAACATAAGCTTAAAATTTTGAAAAATTTATTTAGATGAATAATATTCAGTTACATCAAAAATAGCACATTTCAAATATGCTAACTTGAAGTAAGGTAATACTAGAAAAATTCGAAGAGGATTAATTAATCCGGAAATTGTAATTTATATATATCTAAGAGAAAGTATATACTATTTTTAAATGAAAATTCTCATTCAGTTCTTTGGAATGGTGTTTTTATAGTCATATTTAATCTTTTTATATCAGCAACATCTGAAAGTTCCTCTAAACTTAAAATGTTTCGTTCATGCAAAGAAAAACAAGAAATTTTTTATTAACTTTCTTGTGTGTTTTCTTTTTCTCTGATTTCAAAAACAATTCTACGGTTCATATTTTATTGTCCTCTATAATACTAATATTTACTGGTAATAAATTTTTAAAATTACGGAAGATTTTTGACTGCACTTTAGTATATTTTTTGTGATCATTTTCACCTTTTAATTCATTGAGTTTATCTTGCATTTTCTCAAAATGTAATGAAAACAAATGATTATTAAATTTTCATGTTGGCTATATTTATAATGGGGTAGTTTACTATAAAACCGTATCTATTTTTAATTTTAAGTGTAAATATGAGTAATATTTTTAAGTTCCATCGATTTCTGAGAATATTGTAAATAACTTGGACTAGAAATAATGAGAAACTAATCAATTTATCTTCTAAATAGAAGCACTTCATCATTCCAATTTCTAAGCATTTTTCTGTAGTTACAGATTTTTTGGTTGCGGTTTTTTCTAAATAAGGAAACCATTTTCGATAATAAAAAAACAGGTATTCTGTACTCGATTATGGAAGAAATTTTGGCGAAAGAGGAACTTATGTAATCTGGAAAAATATCCGTTTTAAAAAAAATTAGAACATGAATTTGAAATTTGTATTTGATCGAGGTTAGGGTGAGTTAAAATTTCAAAATAAATTATTCAAAGGGTAAAGAGTTTTAGTGAATAAAAAAAAGAAAAATACCTTTTGAATACCACTTCTCTTTGAGTTATTTAAAATTATTTTGCATACCGTGACGTGAAATATTAAATTGATTTATTTTTATTATGATTCAATTAAGTATAAAAATACGTAGCTTCTTAATAACAAATCCATATTTTCTGAAACACAATTTCATTTAATTACTGGCAACTGATTTGATTACATAAAACTGAGTGGATTTTTTTTGGCTTTAATCTTCTGTAATTAAATTTGATTGCATCTAACTACGTGTATCAGAATTTTTTTTTTATTTGTTAATGCATAATGCAATAAAGAAGATATTAAAAAAATATATTGCTTGCGGAAGAACGAAAGTTTCGAGAGGCAAAGTTAATTTAGTAAGAAAACTTCCTCTTCCATTTGTTCTGTTTACTGTTGTTAATTATTTTGATTTGTAGCATGCAAGCACCATCAGAAAGATTTATATGAATATTCTCCAGAAAATTAAAAAGGGAAGTATTTTTTCCATTCATTGTCTTAAGAAATATTTATTTTTAAATCTTCTCCTGAATGAAAATTGTATCAGTTATCTTATTATGATGGAACGAGAGAAGATTGTTTCAAGGGACAAGGGGTTTTCACCAGTTTTAAAGTAACTTAACTGAATAAAACAATGTTTTTTTATAAATTAAAAAACAAGACGATGTTGTCTTATATCTCTTTTAGTTCATTTAACTTCCAAATTGCCGGATAAAATTTAAATTAATGAAGCAAAAATTTGTATGAAACAATTACATTTCTGAGAATTGAATGCTAACAATTTTAACACATTACTAATACAAACGCTATCAAAATATTTTAAACTGTTAGTTTTTTCATTGTGTTAGTACGTTACATAAGAAAAAATTAACTTATAGGTATGGTTATACGTTTTTAAAGGAAAATCATTCACAAATGTCTTGATTTAAGACAGAAAAAAAATCTAAAATTTGAAAAATCTCATTCTGATTAAATGTCGAGAATGACTTATGTATACATTAAATCAATAACAAATCGAAGCATTAAATACTTTCTTTCCAATTCATATTTAATTAAACATTACAAGTAATAAAAAAAACATTTTTTTGTTGAAAAGAATTGCAAAATGTCAAAATAGTTTTGCAGATATTTAGGTTTATGCTGACTTTATATATATATATATATATATATATATATATATACATGTATGCTTCCTAAATTTTTACTTTTGTTACCGCTCTCTTCTTTCTGTTCTTTCTTTCTTTACATATTATTTTTTTAAAAGATCAGCTTCATTCAAGTTTAAATCAACGATGACCTTAAGGCTAAGAGGAAAACACGTGACTTTTACTCCGTTCTAAATGGAATCGGATAATTTTTCTGAAATTGAAGATGACGAAAGAAAGATGACAACTTTCATTTTTTTCGAAAAACTCTATGAAAAAATGACAATTTTTAAAAAGTCATTTCAAACACGGAACAGCTTTTCTGTTTAATAAGTTATTCACATCCATAATGACAATCATTATTAGAAGAAATTCATTATACTGATAGAATACTTGAAAAGAAGCGAATGATGAAGTAGATCTTTCATCAAATAACAGGTCATTTTTGACGTTATCTCATCAGTTTCGAAGTAATTTGTGTTTCAATTATTCAATTTGATTTATAGATCTAATAATTCATTTTCATTTTATCGTGAAACAAGAAAAAAAAATCTACCAATGCTTTTAATAATTTCTTTGGGTTTTTTTTATATTGTACTTATCAGAAGCATCAATGTTATAATATTTACTTTAAATAATCAATACCATAGAATCGCTTATAACGCCTCCCATGTAACGCCACGAAAATATTGAAACTAGTACTTTTATAGCGTGATAAACAGTCCCGCATTATGCGTAAAATAAATAAATTTAGCATTTTCACATATTTTTTTTTTTTTTTTTTTTTTTTTAATCACATATAATACTTGATTTTTTTCTTCTTTTTTGTATAAATATATATAAAAAAAAAAACTTACCTGTCGCTTATATCAGAACAATGTGTCTGGTTGCTTTAAAAAATTAATATCCAGATTTAAATCTATAAAAGGAAAGTATTTTTATTTGACTTTTAATTTAAAAAAATAATATGTACTTCATAATTTAACATTCAACCACTATTGGAAGTATCAACAAATAGATTCCAAAGGCACCGTCTAGTTTATAGTGGTTGTTTATCATATTCATTGTTTGAAGAGTCCATAATTTCGTCTTTCTTGTTAATGTCATTTAAAGGCAATTATATATTTTTCAAGATCCTGTTTTGATTATGAGACAGACAATCATTCGATTTCTTTTAAATTCCATTCGTAAATGGTGTCTGGCGTTTTCGCTGTTTGTAACTTTTTATTTAAATCTTCTAAGCTTACAACGGGTCCTCTCGCACATTTCTCTTTAACTAATATCTGAGGTTATTTTACTATGATGTCTGATATGAGAACTTTGCCTTGTGAAAGAACCATAATAAATCCAAATTAGCATTTTTATACAAGAAGTGTAAGGAGGCAGAGGAGAGGTAGGTAGAGGAATTTGAGAAATTCATAAGAGCACTATTGGTTCGAGTAACTGTCAGACGATATACTAAAAAAATGTACCTGCCTCGGATCCCGTCACTAGAAATCTACTTGAATCGGATCCAGTGATTTGAGTTGTCTGTTTAGAGCTTATCAGATGAGTAGAATTCCTTACTATAATATTTGGTTATGAACGCGATTAGTTAGCCGCTTCACATTATTAATTTATTTTGATATTACTTTTTCAAAGTGTGAATAAACTGGTTAAAGATTTCTGGCTGATCTTTGTTGAGTGATTATGTCTAATACATCTAATGACGCTACTTCGATATAAACTCAAAGGCTGCTCTGTTTCATTAAAAACCTGAAAGGAATTTTTTTCATCTTTACTGGAACTATGAGCACAACAAATCACAAATTCTATTAATTCGGTTTTATCAGTATCCTGAATGTAATTAATTAAGTAAGTGAGATAACTATTAGGCAATGTAAAACGATAAAATAATAGGGAAAAAAAACTGGTTTTCGTCCAGTGGTGGGTTCAAGCCTTGATGTCACTAAAGACTTGCTGTGTATCCAGGACTAATGTACGTTAAATCTGTCGAAGCTCAAAGCCTCCCGTTTTAGTGGTGTGGAAGTATGGAGAGGGAGGGGTCAGCTCAGGTGTAGTCCTCGTCAATTGACCGAAGTTCAAAATTACGAGGTCCGTTACCAAAAGCCCCTGTGTTGCCTCATGCTCCATGTTAATAAAACAAATCAATCAATCCTATAACGCGGATCGAATAAGTATTTGTCAGTTTACTTGTGCATTATACGTGACAACGAACTGTGTCAGGTGGATTTAAATACCACTTAATTCAAAATGGTTTTTGATTTAAATTTTAACTTTTTTCAAATAGTTACGTTTGTTTTAGAGTTTTACTTGTATAATTTTACGGCGCTTCAGATATTTCATACATCTTTAGGATTATGTAGTTACATGAAAATATCTGTTCGGTTCAACATAACTAAATCAGATAAGCCGAAACAAACGTAACTATTTGAAAAAAGTT
>BMAW01094049.1:377043-391138 GCA_019974015.1 Nephila pilipes
TATATTGTACAGACCATATATATGTACACGAGTGTACATATGTTACATATGGTCAATCGGTAAATTCTGTCCGTTTGTGAAGTGATAGAAAATAATACATTTTTCACACATTTAATAATATTTATTGTACATTATAATTTCCGTTGTTACTAGAATTTATCTATAAACATTCCTGAGCTGGTGATGGTGATGAAAAATGGATTATTTTCGAATACAATGTAAGGAAAAGAGCATACTTGATGCATGGACTATCTGCCCCTTCCATCTCTAAATCAGACTGAGTCTGAATAAGAGAAAGCTATGCATATGGTGGGACGTCCAAGAACCAACACATTTCGAGCTTTTGAAACCTATCAAAAAGCTCAATTCGGAGAGTTCCTGTCTACAAATGGATGATTTAAACAAAGCACGGAAAGAAAAAGAAAAAAAAGGTCGGCTATATTCATTATTAACTACATTATATTGCGTCATGACAATTTACCTCTGGTATTTACAAATTACCATCACGCTGGCAAAACTTCATAAGCAACAAGAATATATTGTACAATAAATATTATAAAATGTATGAAAAATGTATTATTTTCTTTCACTTCACAAACGGACAGAAATTTCTGGTAGACCTAATATATAATTGAAATAATTAACTAAAATTATTATAGAAGCAAGAATTAAAACGTAACATAATTTTAAAATTACAAAGAAAGCATACAAATATATTTTAAATTATAGAAAAATGTAAAGAAATAGAAAGTATGTATATTTTTATTGTTTCGAACACAAGATGACGTTTCCTGCAACGGCTCTCTTATGAAGGAAAAGAGATATTGACAGAGATGTCATCTGTAAGCTAATGAAAGTTTTAGTAATGACCTTTTTTATCTTGGCGACGGATTTGGCGACAATTTTGGTGACTTGGCGAGAAACGGTAACTTTGGCGACAATACAAAAGTTCACTAATGTGCTGGAACCTAAGCGGAATATCAATTGGGAAGAAAGTGACGGACTTTTCGTGAGTTTTCCGTGTGTCATCCCCCCCTGGCCGGAACTGAAAAAAATACATCGAGAGCTGAGAGTCAGTCAGTCTGGTTTTGGAATCTACATTTCGAGTGCTAAGTAATACTGTGGAAATTTGTGCGTAGTGAGAACTAGTTAGCTAGCGAGCTGAACGCTATTATAAGCGCTTTTTTTTTGTTTGTGTTGCTAATTTGCACAGAAGCTGTATTTGTTTCTGTATATATGTCCCTAATCTGTACAAATACTGTGTTTTCTGTTTGTATAATTTTCACTCGTTATACATCCAGAATTTTTTTAATAATATTATATTTATATATATATAAAATTCATATACGCATTTTTTTCATACGCAATTTTTGTTTTATTCAGTCAAAGGATAAATAAGCTTATGGTTTTAATTTCAATTAAAAAAAAAGAAAATTGTCAATGAATTAAATAAATAAGTTATAAAAATAAGACAAAGTCACCATTTTAAATATTTTAAAATAGAAAAAGTATTAATTATGTAAGCTCAAAAGATTTGCACAGTGTGTAGTTACGATTCTGGATCATGTGATAATTTGATGCGAAATAGGTTTTTAACAATAGATTGAAAATTGGGTAAACATCGTAGGGCCTTAGAAATGCTGATAAAATGTGTTGCAGAGGAGATTAAAAGTTGTAATCAAACTTAAATCAAATACCATTTTTAATCAACAGATGTAAAACCAGTTAAAACACAATGGAAAATTTGACCATATATTGACCTATTTTTATTAATTTATTTCTTTCATCTCTTCGTACAAAGTAATGACCTTTTGAGTTCTACATTTCTTTTCAGTTTTAGTTTATCCCATAATTGGCTTACGGCTATTACTTTTTCATGAATTATTATGTTGGAATTTGTGCACCGATTTATTAATATTTCACTCTCTTATTTGTGCAATATTTTATTAATATTTCACTCTGTTATTTAAACAGTATTTTCGGTACATTCATTTTTTTAAAATTTAGTAATAATAGGAAAAAGAAATTATATTTCATAAGTATATAAGGTTAAAAATAATTTATACCGGAAAATACTAAGACATTTGGGGTTATTCTTGAGAAAAATATGTTTAGATTTAATTGTGTAACATTTGATGTGTCAGTTCCTCCCCTTTTATATAAAAAAATATTTAAGGACAAATGTACACTATTCAAGTTTAGTTATAGATGAACTCTGCAATAAAAAAAATTATATCCAGAACACGTTTATTTTCATCAGTCGACCTGAAAAAATGTTCATTTTGGTTTAGAAATGATAATGTTCTTTTGAGGAATTTCTGTTATAAATTGAGTCTAATCTGTGTGTGTTTTTGCTGTTCTTTTTTGCAATTAAAGACGAAAAATATCGTAAATTTCTCATGAAAATGCATTAACAGTGAAAATTACTTTCAGATGCACTTATATATTGAAGTCAGTACTTATTTATTTATACTTCAATCATTAAAACCTTTTTAGAGATCTGTCTTTCAACATTTGTCATTAAAGCTCTTTTACAGAGTATATAAAATAAATTTCTTGATTAATTTTATTGAAGAGTTGCATTCCATTTATTGTGAATAATATAAGATTAATAGAAACTTGTATACATCTCAAATATTGGTAAAACAGTACTTGACCAATATTTTTTTATATTTCGTGTTTTTTCCAAAATCCTAAGCTCTTTTAATTGTTCTAAAGAAGTATATATAATCACAATATAAATACAATTAAATGCTATCGAATGGAATTATTGATTCTGAGTACTTTTCAAACTCTGAAAGTTAAGTGATACTCACTTTTCAGATCTCTGAATAATCCATTATAAGAAAATTATGTAAGTAAATGATGATTGATTTGATCATGATTACTATTAATTATTGCTTAAAGTTATGAAAATTTCTCTAGTATCTATTTTAATTTAACTATAGTCTAAAAACATATATATATATTAATTATTGAAAGTTTTGGTAACTTTACATTATTTCGTACGTACAAGTTTCTTAATGAAATGTGATAGAGGTCAAAATTTCAAAGATTTTCTCTCAATCCAATAATGAACATTGTTTTGCCTATGAGGGATTGCACATAATCTTTAACCCTTTCAGTACAGACGTCCCAAAAATGTATCACTCGCGATCGTCTTTCACAGTCGGGCGTCCCACTCATGCATCACTAGAGAATGAGCTCAGGGGCCGGACGATGCATATATGCTTTTTAAGGTGGAGCGTTTATTTAAAGACCTCTAAATGAAGCCCTGTGTCCATTACTTGTGAACTCAATATATTTTTAGGGTCTTGATCTTCAATTTGCTCACATTCTGCCTAACTTTGGTATTTTGCTCATCAGCTGTTGTGGGGGAGAAGGGAAAGCGTAATGTAAACAAACTAAGCTCAGCTCCATAAATTTCCACGTGAAATTAAGGAGCTGAACATTCGCGTTTCTGGTTTCTCTCCGAATGCCTTTTTTATTGGTTTTTGCTGCTATATATTGATTTTTTTTTCTCAAATGAGTTTTACCATCAGCACTGTTACTCTGCGTTGCTTTCGGATATATTTCGCGTATTTCCCTTTTCCTTTCGGAAAGCTTTGACTCCAGTTCATTATGGCGAGAAAGCGTTGTTTATCAGAAGAAGAATGTACTCACATGGTCAACGAGCCAATTAAGGATGAGAGTGTGATTAATTTTCTATAAAAGGCTTAAAAGCAATATTTCTAATGATTTTGATGTGGACATTTTGTCAGAGATAGACATTACAGAACTTTACTTTTCTCCGCTCTTTGAGAATTACCACACTCGGTCTTCACTTTAAGTTTTGCTACTTTACCTTGTAAATAATATTCCTTATGATTTTTTATTGATAAAAAAGTTTATTAATGTATTTTGTCAATTAAAACTTCAAAATTATTTCAATAGTGCTTCAAAAATTATTTCTCAAAATCAGTAATTTTTTTAAATATATTCATCTATAAAGTAAAGGAGAACAATTATTATACTCTAATTTTAACATGTATGACAGCTTAAGTATTAGTATTATAAAATGGCATCAAAAGCTACAGCGTTTAAACTTAAACTTTTTTGTGTACGTGATTATTTTCCTAAAGTTAGGCTTAGCGACGCAAAACCCCTGTCCTGTGAGACAATTCCTTTCGACTACTCTCTTACCGAGCGAACATCATCAAACAAGGCATACCGTCTCGAAAGGGTTTTAAAAATGAGCAATTGTCTCTAGAAGTATCCACGCACGTACACACAAGTAAGACGAAGAAATGTTATATGACTTGCATATCGACATAGATAAACATTGCAGAACTCGTCATAATGACGCCTTTAGCAATTTACCAAAGACTATGAGAAAATATTAAAATGTGTGATGCTGATAATAACGAAAAGGACAACGCGTGATGAAACCTCCTATGAATTCCAAACTTAATCTCGAAGTTGCAATCTCTGAAATATAGCTTAAAGCACTAATGTGACAATTTGTAGAAACAATGCGATTTCATATAATTCTTCAGTATACCTTTAAAGAAGATCTAGATATAACCAAATCATAGTGAATTCCTTTTAGACGAATAATTTCTTATTTAAATGTATTATTTATTCTAATATTAAGATGAACTATTAGTCTTTTTTCAATATTTAATAGTAAATGTTTTGATATGTGTTATAATTATGTGTATTTTCATAATTTTGTTATAGATTACATTCAATTAATATTATTAAACAACTTGAGTTACGAAGCAACATATTACTGATGTGATTGTAATTGTTTATTAACGTCGTTATAAGAAGAAACTCGGTGGGTTTTTGGTAGAATGCCCGAGGGAACCGAGCTCACCCAAAGGGTTCAAAGTTACTAACCGCCCGCCCCCGGGAGACAATCACCGCCGCACTCAGCAGTTATTAACAAAAATAAAATAAAATTTGACATTTTTTTACAACAATAAAGGGTAACAAATAATAAGGAGCAAAAGATAAAACAATCTTTGAAAAATCAAAAGAAAATGAAGGCTAACATTTTTTTTACTGAGTGGGACGTCATAGCTCTAATACTTCTAAATTTTCATGTTTCTTTTCTTTTGGAATGTATATCAATCTGTAATCATTGACGTCACAATTTTCTGGTAATAACGGATGTTGACACTATGTCTAACGCCTGCAGGCAGTCTGCCGGCGACAGCTTTGGTTCGAGAAGTACACACAAAAAGGAAAACTGAAAAATTCAGAAATGAAGCACTAGACAAAAAACATATATACTACCACAATTATAAGAACACAATATGTAAAATTGAAAATTAAGAAATGTAACCAAATATTAAAACAATTATAAAAATTTTGGGTTAGTTTTGCGAGCCGCAAGAATACAGGATTTAAGCATGAAATGCAAATTAGGATTCTCACACATGTACTTCAGCCAAATAGGTTTCGCTTCAACAAGAAACTTTAAATGAAAACTTTTGGTAAAAGGGCAAGAGAAAAAGTATTGGTCAGCATCTCTCCAACAGAGCCCCATTAACATAAATTTGTATTTTTCAAATAGAGACTATTCAAATAACAAACTAAGGGGCCATGACCAGTTAAGAAGCGAGTAATAAAACCGGAATAGGAATAAAAATTCAAATTTGGTCTTGTTATATAGGACTGAACAAGAATACCGGTATTCAAGTTGACCACCAGAACTCCTAGTCAGAAAGAAGATTATTTTTTAAATTCTTAAATAAATGAGACCGAGGGCATGGTCATTCATTCCATTAGCATCAGTGACAGCGAGGTTTGCAAACGAAACTGCAGTTTCGTAGCAAAAATCTCCGACTTAGCCTTGAGCCTAGGGTAAGTTGTAAAAATCAAAATAAGTTGCTAATTTTTCTTGAATGGTATTTATAAGAACTGGTTTATGTCTGGTGTTCTACAGTAGCAATATAGATGATAGACTATCGGTATAAACAGAAACTTTGAAGTTATGAAAGACAGCCCACAATACTGCATATTCGATTGCTGAAACCTGAATTATAAGAATTCAGTTTAAACATGTAAATTAGATTTAGGACACCCGGTGGAAGACACACATAGCGAACCCAGTTTTAGAGAAAATCCTAAATCTGCCAGTGTAAATTTCCCACTCGGAGAGCCCCGAAAATTTGTTAAAAAAAAAAAAAAAGAGTTTGTTTTTCAGGACGAACAGCTCTCAGTGAAATATTTGATTCGTATGGGATATTATTAAGAAGGTGAAAAAATGTGGAATTCTGCTGCTTCCAAATTTGATATTTAAGAAAATGAAATCTTAGGGAAAGATGAATAGAGGGAACCACGGCGATCACCTACAAAGCAGCATTTGGAGACGTCCTATAGGCTTTAGTAATTTTTAAAAGGTAAATTCTCTGAATGGAGTTTAACTTGGTAATTTGAAAGGAGTTTAGATGGGGGCTATTGGCGACGGACCTCGTAATTTTGAACCTCGGTCAAGTGACGACGTCACCTAAGCTGGCATCTCCCATTCCAAACTTTCACACCATGCCAATGGGAGGACTTGGGATCTCTACAAATTTAGCGTGCTTCAGCCCCACTATACGGCGTGTCTTTAATAGCGTCAGGGCTCGAAACGCCGACTCCAAATTCGCGACCATGACGACTAGGCTACCGTGGCTACAATGCAACATGTATTAAGAAATATATAATAATCTATGTAGATGATACTCTCCTGAAGTAGATAATTATTTGTAACAGAATTTTCTATACAATTAAAAATATATCAATATTATAAATTACCAATAATTCTAATCAAAAATTTCGGACAAGGTACTTATATACAAAAATATTCCCCCCCCCCTCTTGATTAAAGCAAGGTATTTTGCTGTAAGAAGGTTTGCAAATAACTTAGTAACATATATTGTGGATATCCTCTTGTCTATACTTCAGATTGATTTTACCTAACATTTGTACTACATTTTGAATCAAGAAAGTAAAAATTGATAAATTGTAATCTTTCCTTCTTAATGTTTATTTGTCACTTTCATTAATGTAATGAGAGATTCAATATTAAAAGTACTCCATATAAGTTAATAAGAAGAATAAATACAATGATTACAATGAAACAACTACTTTGCTGTAAAGTATTGTGACATTGCAATTTAAGGAAGGAACTTCCAAAAAAAAAGGGGGAGGATTTAATTACTTTTTATTTTACGGTGTATCAGAGCAAGATATAACAGAAAGTTGCCTTGAAAATGTGTTATTATAAACCATTAAAGAAGTGTCATTGATTTATTTCAAATTAAAAATCCACGGACAGTAGAAAGAAATAAAAAGTACAATAAAATCCAATAATAAATAAGTAGCAATAATAATAAATAAACTGGATAGTAATAATGAGAGAAATAAAATAAAAATCCACAGACAGTGGAAAGAAACAGTGTTGATAGACAATAATCAATGTGACTAAGTGCTTCTAACAGAATATCCGACATGCCACATTTCTATGTCGTCACACAAGACAGACTTAACCAAAGAAAGCAAATTACAGCTAATGTAGAGAGTTGTTGCAAGTAAACTTGTTTCATGGCAATTAGATTTGCTGTTTTAGATTTTTTTTTTTTTTCTTCTCTCATGCGATTGTGTTCTATTTGATTAGAACTTTTTTCATATGTGAAATTCTAAAATATTCTTTAACACGCTTTTACATTGATTCGAAAATTTTAATACTATTTTTAATCATTATTCCTTGAGTTTACAGACTACGAGTTTCTACGAATGTGAAATAATTCAATGATTGATGCCTTTCGATGTTTATTAGAAGTTATATTTGGCAAGGTTTTCTCCCCTGAGATAATTCAGGGGCGTGTCCGTTCAGATTAAACCAGAATAATCCAAGGCCTTTTCCCTTCCCATTCTTCTGATTATTTTCGTTGTTTTGAAGCTAATGCATTCTTAAATAATTGAATAAATTAATTCCTTTATATTTACATCGTTTAAAATCTTAGTGATTTACGGGTCGCTATTAATCACATCAAGTCTTTAAAATGAAAGAGAGAAAGCAGAAAAAATTCACATTATTATTTTTTTACAGGCTCTGTACTGTGTGTAACTATCACTTATACATTCATCACATATAAATTCTGTTTTAGATCATTTAAAAAATATTGTTTAACAAGTATCGGTTGGTACAATGCATACAGCCTTTTTAAGTAGCTCTTAGAAATTACTTAATATATCTTAAGGTATTAATATTTTTTGCCGATTAAGAAACGTATTGGATCTATTTATTAGAAGCAAGTGACAATTCAACCTATTCAAAAATCATACCCATATGTAAAAAAATAATTATATATTTATATCAATACAAAATAATCGGTATTCGATTCGTATGGAAGTAATTTTAGATTTAGAGATTCGAAATTTATTTTTCTGTGCTTGAATTTATATATTCACAACTTTCAAAATTCTCATTTTTTCTATCTTGTATTATGAACTCAAAATTAACTTGTAATCACTGCAGAGAAAGTAGTTTTAATTTTTTTCTTTTTAATTTCAAAGAGATTCTTAAAAAATTACTTTCATAACTTCACACACAAAAAAAAATTTTGACTTATATATGTTCTCCTAATTCAACGAATTTTGAATGCGTGACGGAAATAACTTCACTAGATTTATGAAATTGAAATAGATTAGTTGGAGTTACTATAAAATTGTTTACAAATATTTCATGCTTACAAAGAACATTAACAAAGCGACTTCAAAATGTTTTAATACAGCGTCATTTCTCAACATAACTTGCTCTAGTCACACTTAATAACTTTCTGCATGAATAATTAAAATAATTGTAGGTCTCTTAAGATGGATTGCGGAAATGATTTCCAGGAGACTTATCCGCTTTCCTTGCAATCGCAAGGTGAAAAGAGTATTTTCATTTACTCTTTCGTGCAAATTGTTTCTCTTTGTGACCTTGTTTTGTTTCAATGAACGTAATTTTCGTAAATAATCTGAAATTATTTTCATAATCAACGAAATGAGTATCTGAATAACCATTGAAATATACGTTGCTTTAATTCTGTACAAATATAAAGAATTGAACTTATATCCGACAAGGTGTAGGAAGCCATTTTAAGCAGGAAAACTGCAGAGTATCATTTGAAACTTAACAAAGCTTAGACTTATCTAATATATTATTGACACATTGTTAGTACGTCTTCGTTTTGTAAATGTAGTATTAATTTATTTGATTATGCAAATACTAGGGTGCACATCTGAAATCCTTGAGATTGAGCTTATACTACACACATTTCTTTCTTCTTTTTTTTTATTTTTAAAACTTCATGTAAATATAGCTGTAATTCTCTATTTTAATCCTCAACAGCTCTCTTATACCCTTTATTACCACAAACTTATCTCACTAAAAAGGCATGAATATAAAATGGGGTGGAGAAATCCCAAAATTAGTATATCAGTTAGATGTGCCGTAATCGTCATTTGACCATAATAACAAATTACGAAAAACCATACCCATAAGCCCATTCAAAAGCCCTATTGTAATATAAATAAGTCTGGATAAGGCTCTGTGTTTCAATCATTGATTAAAATTTCTTAGTCTTGAGATTGTTTTTGCGGAGTGAAAAACGCTATCAGAATTCAAACTATCATTTTTATAAAGTAGACTTTAAAATTTCTTATTATGAATTCAACTTAACCAAATAAATAAAATAATTTTTTTTAAAAAAGAATGCATTTTTGTTATGCTGTTTTAATGAATGCTGTCTTCTTTTTCAACTTCAAAAGGGAGTTGTTGAATGGTTTTATAAAAATAAAAAAATGAAAACATTTCACCAAACTTTTATGTACAAATTATCTAATCTTTTAAAACTTATTTACTTTAAAATTAATTATAAATGTATTATAAAATTAAACTCTGAATACTGTGATAAGGGACAAAATTTATAAACATAACATACTAAACAGTATGGTAATGATAGTGATAGACACTTGATTTTGGTTAGCTCTATTTTATGTGCATCACTTTAAAAATAAGGGAAGATATCTTTCATAAGACTGTCACTCTATCTGACTAATATATCTGATGTTATTTAAAATAATTTGAGAGTGAAAACTAATGAATTTTTAATTTATACGAATAAAAATCTAGCAAAAGTATTAAATGTATGGATTTATGAGCTTAGATTTATTAAATATTTAGATTATATTTTAAAAGAAAAAATAGATATTTGAGGTATTTAGCCTTTCAACCAAAAAGGAAAATAAACTTTCAGTGAAAGTTTACTTTAAATCAAAATACCAAAATAAATAAGGGATATAAAAACTATCATATTTAGTTTACCTAAAAGAAAGAATGCTTGCTTAGAATATGTAAGATCAAACCTAAAAGTGAATTCTTTTTTAAAAAAAAAGTAAAAAAAAGCCATTATTATTTTTCCAATATTGTGAAAATAACGCAATTTACTTTCGCGCTCGCGTAACTTTTTAAAATAACTTTTTCAATGAATTCAATTTTCACCCAATGTTAGAAAATTAAGAATATACAAAATGAACTTGAAAAAGTTTTGGGTTAAGGCAATTTTTTTTTTTTTGCAGTACGTTTAAATTGCAATTCAGTTGCAAATGTAAACAAAGAAAAATTTTAAGCTCCTTAAATTGAGTTTAAATTTTGTTCCAGTCATAAAAGTTTACACTATAAATGAAAGAAATGCCTTTCTCTATTCATATAATCATAATTAATTCCAGAACTCAATTTTATTTCAAGGTAAGAAATGAAATTATCTGAGATTGCGATTCATATTCAGAAAGCGATGATTACGATCAAAAAGTAAATTACACGTTTTGCTCTATTTTTTTTTTTTTTTTTTTTTCATGTGTGGCTCTATTTCCGGGTTTTAAAATCTTTCCAAAAAAAATTCTTGATCGATATAAAAGTTACTTAGAATATGATATAATTTAAGACTTTGTTTTTATCCCTGCGTGTCACCATTATACTGTGAAACGAAAAAAAATGAATGTTAAATCATTTTCTCTGCTTTGCTATTGATTCCCTCCCCCCGTGCAAACAGTTTTTTCACATTGGTAGATAAATAAAAAAAAAAAAAAAATAGATATGAACGACCTCTATGTTTAGGACGGGATTAAGTACATAAATTACTGAAGCTATTGAAAAGAAAAATTCATGATTGGGAAGTTTCAGTAGATAAAGTTCATATAAAAGTTAAAATGGAATAGAACCGGTAGCAAAAAAAGAAAATTAAAATTCAAACTTGCATCGGAAGTTTCTTTATCGTTAAAGTTTAATGATGTGGATCAAAAATTTTATATTTTTCTTACTAGCGTCTCGGTGTGTCTATTTCTGAAATTACCGAGATTAAATGTGTCGTTAAAGTATTTAATACGTTGAACCGTAAAATTTTGCGAAATTCATATCTTAACAGCTTGTACAATACATTTATATATCTATAAAATGATGATTACAATCAGGTCAAAGAGATAAATTTTCGCTTGTTTGTTTTTTGAAGCAGATAATATCATTACTTCTATGGGGGATAATCTTATTTGAGAAAGAAATGGCAAGAAAAAATACTTGAATTATATTTCTTCCCACTTCGTCTTACATTCAGCATTATCAGAAAGGTATATCGTTATTTTCATCATAATAAAATTCCATTCTTTTCAGTTATTCGAATATTAATACAAATATATGTATTTGTGAACTAGAACTCAACCTCTGAAGCGGAATTCATTTAGAAATAATTAAATTATCCAGAATTAACAGAAATTTCCTCCTCCCCTTTACAGGAAAAGGATTTAAATTTAATGTGATAGATTTTGCTGAGAAGTCTGTCAACCCTAACTTTAAAGGTTCAAATGGGATATTTTTTGACCTTTAAGCTTCTTTTATTTTCCTGTGAACCAATCTTAACAAACAGCGAGTATAAACTTTGAACTATATAATTATATTTTTACTATCCCATTTGAGAAGTTTATTGACCTTGTAAACAGTTAAATGATACATTTACAGTGAATGGACTTATATTTATTGAATCACAACCATAATTTGATTGTTAGTGTTTTATTTATATCAATAAAGGAAAGATAAAACCCGAATCACTTATGAAAATATTAACGAAGGGCTGAAAATAGTGAAACTAAAACACTTTCGAGGAGATTTCCATCTGTTTCACTGAAATTTATTTTATACAAGAGTAAAATAATTAGCTTGTATAAATAACCAATAATAAATAACTTGGTCTGAATAACTAACCATTAATGACTAACTGAATAAATTATATCATAGATCACTTAAGAGAATAGTAAACTTTCTGCTATTATATCACCTAGTCGATAGGCGTGAACGCTCTCTAATGTACAAAAACCTACGATAAACTACCGAATGACAAGAAACAACTGCTCTTGAAGAATGTAACGGATTTATTTCGGATCCTTAGGGACCTTTTTATTTTAGGTAATTCTGACAATTGTTAACTATACAGTTGTCATATTTCAGTTAATTCTGGTAGCCACGTAATTGAAATAATTATCATGTTTCTTCTTTGAATTAAAATCTGTTTACAAATTAGTTATCTAGTAACAGTTTATCCCTCTCGCTGATTCAAAAATTACAATCGCATAGATTTTTTCGAAAAGAAAAGAATAAAACTTGTTGTCTTAAACCGAAGTTAAAACCTTTGAATATTATTCAAACCATTCTAAATAATAATTTTTGAAAGATAACATATACTATACCTCTTGGATATCTCTTGTTCCTTTACTTTTGGCATGATATACGGAGTTTCTTTTCTCCATGTTTTCTCACTCGTCGGTATGGAGGAAGAAAAAAAAGATTTTTTTTTTTATCTCTTATTGCTATTTAATAGTTATTTATTTAGCATTTTAGGATGTGTGATGCATTTTTCCAGACTCTGTTTTCTTTATAATTCGGAATATACCTATATATTGCATTTAAATGTAATTCTAAAATTTATGTTTTTCAAATAGTAATAATTAAATTTTAGTTATTTTATTTGGATTTTAGTTTATTAGAAGTAAAAGAGTTTTAAATGAATCTGATTTTATAAAATACATTACAAGTAATATTTTCTATATACTTTCCCTATTTTAATTTTATTTTTACATTCATTTCCTCCCATGTTACTGATGTCTCATTTCAGACTATAAAATTCTGTCTATTAATATCTGAAAAATTTTCGAAGAATATTTATGTGACATTTTTGCTTAGTTATTCATTTTAACATCAATGTTTAGCTAATATTTATAAGTCTTAGAACATTATGGGGAGTGTTGAATATCAAGATATATATATGATTCTATAAAACATAATAACAATTAGAATTTTCTGTACAGTAAAAATAAAGTGTAAAAAACGTCAAACTGAATTCTTTTAAATAATAACCAAATGAAAAAAATATAATGAATGCTTTGTTAATTTATGAATATAAATCAGTTTAAATGAAATTCAAAAATAATTTTTAAAAGCGCAATTCTACGAAATTAAATTTTTAGTCAATTGATTTAAAATTATAAATTATTTAAGAAGACATGACGACGTTTGGTAATCAGGAAAAGGCCATAACCTAAAAAATATTGAAGCCTGCCAGTGGTTTCATTACTCATAAGTTACCGCTTACTTTCTGCTTCTGCATTGTGGGGTAAAAATTGCTTGTGTAGATGTTTTCTATTACCCTTTAAATTTTGCTCATGAGTTTGGAAACACTCTGTATATTCATAAAGCAACCTCTTGATACACAATAGGATTACAAGGCTTACAAGCTTACAACAGTAAGAAAAGAATTGACAGTAACACGAAAATGATTATGAATACTCGTATAAATAAAAATCAATTAATACAGAGAAAAAGATCATAATATATATGACAAAAATGTTCAATAATATTTATTATATATTCTCCGAATGTATCAGGTTCTCGCGAAAACACAATCTAGCATTATAATGTTCTACTTCTTGCATCTTCTTGGCAGATTAGTATTTAAATATTATAGCAATATTTGATATTTGTATGAAATATTTTGTTTTAAGTAACACATTGTATATATATATATATATA
>BMAW01094049.1:404104-420616 GCA_019974015.1 Nephila pilipes
GTGTGTGTGTGTGTGTGTGTGTGTGTCTTGAAACACTTGAATCTTGAAACACTTCAACTTAAGATCAAAAGCTTCCATGTCAGGAACACAAATTATTTTAATTGCTGTTTAATGCCGAAAAAGAAACGAATACTTTTTTCAAACTTCTGTAAAGGCAAAAAAATTTCTCTCTCTTTGACTTCCAAAAACATACTCGCATACAACGTATCTGAACACATCTGAAGGAGTGAACACATTACGTGTATTAACTCGATCTTTTTTAGATCGAATGCCTTTCAAAAGTTGCGCATCATTTGCCATTATTATCAGTACATTTGACATTATTTATTCGTACTAGATAAAAATTGAAGATAAGTAGCGTGTCAGGAAGCCTACTTATAAGGAGGTCAAGTAATACCGTTTCAGTGGATACCATTGACGTGCAACGGTAGGAAGTGTATGCACTAATGGACATCACGGAGTTGCACATCACTAAAGAAGCGTTTAAGAATGTTACAGCAAACTGTGTCTATTTTATTCAAGACAAAGTCCATTGTTAACGAAGCATATTATAAGATTATTTCTGAAGTGAAAACAGCTTCTAAGTCTGTTCTGTATTACATTTATTTTTGTTACGTATTGAATGGGATCTTTTTCCACTCATTGCGTCACAATTCAAATATGTCGGTTGCGTTTTTAGACACATCAGACATATTTATCAACCTGTAACATTGTGACTTTTCTAATATTTTCTTTTAGTATAATTTTGTGTGAACCGAATGGAAATATATCGATACTTTAAATACGCTAGTTATATTATTAATAATTCATGATATTGATATCTGCTATTAAGGGGACTTGGCACCTTTCAAATGCCAAAAATCGATAATTCAGTTTTTAGTTCAAAATGTACCTTGATACCTCTGGTATAAGCAAAGTTTTGAAACGATCTGATTGAAAAAATAGTACAATTTAGATTAAACATGTTTTACTTTATTTTATATTAGATATTGAAATTAAGTAGCAAAATAAATTTTACAAAATATTTTAAATTTTCCATTGTACATTTCATATACTTTTACTTTATTTATCGTATATATTTCATTTATTTTTAAATATATTTAATATATGTTTCTTTCAAAGAGCAGTCAGAAGAAGATTTTCAAATTTTTCGCAATTTCGGGCTCAGACAAACTTTTTATAAAAGATTATATTTTTGTTAAATGCTTTCAAATTGAACTATATTATGCTTTATTTTAAAGGTATATATCTATACATTATATTGACAAATTATTACAAAAATTAGACATTGTTTTGATATTTTTATGATTATTATTCTTTAAATATCGTTTTCTCAGTTTGGGATTTTTCATGAAACCATGGTCTTTAAAACTACAAAACCTTAACAGATATTTATTAAAAAACTTGAATTTTAGTGTTTTTGTTTGTAATAATATGCTTAGTAAAATTAGGATCCCTTTTTCAATGTTTTGAATAGAAAAAATATTATAATAGAAAATGTAGCAGAAATCCTGTTTTTTTTTACCTATTTTCCATAGATGTATGCTTTTTAATTTTTTTCTCAAAAACTAATTTGTTTATTGCAAAATCAATCCCTTAAGTTGTTACATATATTCTTATGAGCCTGAAAAAAAATTTGGTGTCAAAATAATGATAATTGTGAAAGAAGAAGAAATTTTAAAATCATTGAATTTTTTTAAAAACATTTAATTTTTAAATTTTTTATCAAATTAAGCCCTTTTTTTCATGGTAAAATTACTTTGTTTAATAGTAAGTGTTAATAATATACACAAAAGATAAGTTTAAACACTTAAATAAAAAAAAATTGGCCAAAAGGTGCCGAGTCCCCTTAAGAACTGTCCTGCTAGATTTTAAAATCAGTAGAATGAAATATGAATACACACTCAGAAAAGAAACATAAGCAGTATATTGCAATTAAACTACTGTTTACACCTTCAAACCTAAGATTATCAAAAAAAAACAACAACATTTGAAATGAAATAATAATAATTATAATAATCGGATGATTAAACCTGAAATTTATAGCAAAATACTGGAATATATATGAATAGACTACAACTGATTTTGCTATAAATTTCAGGTTTTAGTCATCCGTTTATTATAATTATTATTATTTCATTTCAAATGTTTTTTCATAATCTTAGGATTGAAGGTGTAAACAACAGTTTAATTGCAATATGCTGCTTATGTTTCTTTTAGTAGCATATGTTTCACTAAATCATATGAAATGAATCGTATTGATTATAAAAAAGCTGTTTCTTTTTTCTTTTCTTTTTTTTTTCAGTAATAACTGCGTTTTGTATATTTTATGCTAGTTAAAGGTATATATTTTATAGTTTGAACAATACATTAAATTTATTTTTGTACCGCTTTGTTTGATGTGAAAGCTCCTTTAATTACAAATAAAAGATAAATACGACATTGTGTTGATATGAAACTTATATTGGTATAATTGAAGCGCATTGAGGCAACTATTGTGTGTCGGATTATAATTGGAAAAGAAAAGTAATAATATCAAAAACTGATTCTTATAAAGCTCGTGACTCAAAGAAACTCTCATATTTTTTTTCCTTCATCCTTTTTATTAATTTAAACATTTACAGAGTGCTTCTCATTCCCTCGAGGATTCACCTTCTTTCGGTAGGTACGGGCGTCATTCATCCGATGCCCCCTAGTGATTTTTTCCCTTTCCCATGCGGTTTACTTTCTTTAGTAAACACTTGAGACGCGCCACCGGGATACCCTTGCGATCCTTCTCAATTTTTGACCCTCCTTCTTGTCAACCATTTTTAATTTTCGTCCCCCTTTTCAAACGTTTAGATCATAGTTACATCTGGCTTTTGCGTCATTAAACTTCACCATCACTCGCTCACCCATTCACTGAGCGCTTCTGATAAATGTAATTTGTATTCGAATTTGAATTTTAAACCAAATTGTATTTTTAACTACATTAACTAATTTAATTCGTTTCTTAATATTTTCGTTGAATAAAAACTGGCAGATTAACTTTATCACATTTTATCCGGGTTTTTTTTTTTTTTTTTTTTTTCCTCTTTGACGATAGTTCAATAGACAATGAAGAATGGTTAGGCGTCACCTGTAGATGCAAACAACAGCAAATGGTTTTTAAACAAATAGGAAATTTTTTAAAAAAGGAGTGCCATTTTTGTACTCACCTTTGAAATGAAATATAAGTCTTTCTCCCTCAGAGCCCAACCCTTTCTTTTTCGATTATTATTTCTCACTATTTACGTGTTATCATTAACATTTATCCGCAAACCGAATTTAATATTCCAACCACAAATAGTGGCTGACGCCCATTTCCCTTCACTTAGGTTATTTTTACAATTTAATTTGTTTGAGAAACAGATTCACCAAATTTATAGGCAACATTTTTTTTCTTTATTATCTTTCAAAGATTACCTTAATCATTTGTGCTACTGATGAGTTAATTTGAAAATGCTAGCAATTTCTATGAGAATGTAATTCATTCTTTAAGTGCTTAGCTAAAAAGAGAGACAAAAGTTAATATCTGAATAAATACTGACTTTATATATGTGTAACAATTTTTTTGCGAGCGTGATTAATTCTCTGATAAATGACCTTCGTGTAACACAATCAAAATATGTTATTCTACTCAAATAAAAAAATCATCATTTCCGTGAGCAAAGGCCTTAAATCAATACACACATTTTATGAATATATATATATATATATATATATATATATATATATATATATATATAATTACGTACTCTGTTATATTTTCGTATTTCTAAAATCAATTACGCATAAATGAAGGCAATTATACAATGTAAATTAAAAGCTTGTGTTATATATATGAATCTATTCTACATACAAGCATCTTAATTTGTTTCGAATCACAAACAATTGGCATAGTTGCAGAATAGTGGTCAATTGCGTCCCTAAGGACGGTCACCCTAATGTTTGAATGGGGGTTTGTTGGGTCTCGCATCTCGCAATCTTCTTTTGAGGAAGTCATTTCGAGCAGCATTTACCCTATCTCCGCAATATTAAAAATGATTAAATTTAAAGAACATTTTTTTTTTCAAAATTGACTGGTCGTACAGTCACCTATTTCGTGCATTCACAGTATTATTATTATTTTAATGTGAAATTTTAACAAAAAATTCATTTAAAAAAATTTACTCGTTAAAATGTTCTCTAGTTTTCACAGTTTCGAAACTTTTCTTGTTACTCCATGCATGCATTTAAAAAAAGTAATGGAAATTTTTTAAAATGCTCTCATTAAAAAACAGTAACAACATAATAATGCGCACACTCTCAAATTGGTGGCCGTACGACCAGACATTTTTTTTTAAATATTCCTTAAACTTGGTCGTTTTTAACATTACGGAGATAGGGAAAATGTTAGGTGAAGTGAGCCCCACCCCCAGCCTCCCTTAATCAGAAATACATTATCGATCTAATGTATTAATAAAGTAGACTGAAGGACTTACATTTGATGCAAGTTCTTATACATAAAGCTAAGCTTGCTTTAGCAACTAAGTATACCAAAATTTCAAATTGAACAATTGAACATTTTGAGCATTTTCATAAGGGAGCTTGATTGCTTGATACCGAAAAGTCTAGCTCAGCTAGCCTGACTAAAACTAGTAAATTTTACTTCAATATAAAAGAGAATGAAAATGAAAGAGTATTAACTGTTGACCACCCAGCCATTTCGTTAAATGAGACTGGATCAATCATTGATACCAAAGAGAGGTAGAAAAAAAAAACTGACATAGTTACATGTAAAAACATATAACTATGTATAGAGGATTCCAATTCAGAGCAAATTATTGATATATTTCCAAGCGATTTTGATTTTATTGGTTATTATCGTCCCACTGTGAGAAGCAACCCGAGGATTACTGATAATTTCGAATCTCGGTCAAGTGACGAGGACACCTGAGCTGTCACCTCTTTCCACACCTCGCTAATGGGAGGACTTGGGACGTGCATTAACTCTGCTACACGGCGGGTCTTTTGTGGCTTCAGGGCTTGAACCCACGACTCGACTAAAGAAACGCCTGCTGAGCGTCCCTGACTATGATGACTAGGCTGCTACTGCCACATGCTTGAGAGCGAGTAACAAAAGTTAAATTCTGAATCGAAATGCGTAAAAGAATCCAAACAAATAAATTTACAAGAGGGACTTAGTTTGTGGTCAATATTTATTTCAGATAAGAACGACTTTATTTTTAAAATATGAAATACATTTGCTGAAATTAAAGTGAGAAATATTAAACTACATTAATTTTTTTTAAAAAAATTTCATATTGATGTGTCATATGTAAAGTATTACTATTTAGCTAAGAATAAATGTTGAGTCTGTGTATATGTTCCTTTCTTGTGTTGCTAAATATTTATTCACTTTATTTATTTATTTATTTTATTTATTATGCACTTCCTATTTTTAACTGGGGCCTCAAAATCTAAAGATCAGCGCTTGTAGAGGCTAAAGGGTCGTCAACTGTAGTTTCGATTTTATCTTAAAACATCGTGAGGAACAGCTGGTTGGTTGGTTGGTTTTATTAACGTCGCACTAGAAGCAACATGAGGGCTATTCGGGAGGAATTGCAGAGATATTGCACATTAAATTGAACTTGACCTAAAAGTTCTCACTGAACGTAAAGTAAAAATTTAGAAAGAAACATACCAACCGTGGTATAAATGTGTACGTCATTTGACTGTGGTTCAGGTTTACAAGATCCATCAAAACAGCCCAGAGTATACTGCTTAAAAGTGATGTTAGTTAAACTCAACTAATAAACTTATAAAACCGAATTGATTGATTTATGATATATGTGACTGGATTTCGTGATTGTTTTTGTTATCTTAGAAGAGTAAAAAGGTGAACTTTTTGCATCAAACTATATAATAGGTATTAAAAAATGACTTTAATTTCTGTAATCAATGGAGGAAATGTTTGTGCTTATTATATCACTATTTTCTACATTGTTAGTTTGCGTGATGCTTTATTTCTATTTACAAAATGACCGATGCAGAAGGATTTCTCTATTTTAAGAGATGTACTCTAACAAAAATGCAGACATTTAACTATTAGTCTATGTTTTCCTCCTGATATGAAGCGTTTTCACTGTGATGGTTTTTTTGTCACTAAGCATACTCTAATCAAGACAGAAATTGTAACAGAAAGGACACAGAAGAACAAAAAACTAACAAATTAAATGAATAAGAAATGTTGTCAAGATATACAAATTGTTAAATTTCTACGTTTGTGTTCCGTTAGTCATGATCATCACCAACGAAAAATGTCAAATGTATAAAAACACCCGAAAGGCAGCATATCAGTGTCATGCGGAAGCACGAAGAAAGTTATGGATAAACCAGTTGTACAAAGTCTCTTGGGAAATAACGGGAGTTATGCAAATAATTGTAAGGAGAAATACTGCTTAATCTGCAGCACTTACTAATTTAGGCTTGTATTCCTTAAAAATGTGATAATTTAAACATAGATGCGATTACAATCAAAGCGGGATGGATTGCAGACTCCAATATAAAACAAGAACCGGACACTAAAACGAATAGTATAGGAGAAGAAGAAAGTTAAATTTCCATATTTAGCGGTATCATTATCACTTATCTGGCAGTTAGTTATAAAAAAGTTAAACTGTGCTACGAATATTTATGAGAAACCTTTACACATTTATAGCATCCGAGACAAATAATCAGTAACAAATTTCTCACCTATTTCAAATTATTTCACACAATACACCTATTTTGAACACTGCAAAAAAGCGATTGCAGGGATATTTTCCCCTACAATAAATTTACGTGGTTTATTTTATTTTATTTTTTTTTTTTATTTGAATGTTTGGTTGGAGAAAGATTTGAACACAATAAGCACGCAACTGTGTAGGAAGCTTTAGTAAACTAACTCCCCCCCCCCGTGCTCAAGGCATTATGATAGACAGACCCCACACACTCTTGACAGTTGAGTGGTATGTTGATTTGGTCGTGAAGCCAGTGTAACAATCCCGTGTCAAGATGTTTCCTGTGTCTTTTTGCAAGGAAAGTGACAGGTCACATGTAGTTCATGGAATTGTGAACATTCTGTGAGAGAATTCGATGTCTCGTCATGACTTGCTTCCTCTCTAGACCTGACATCATCTGATTGCATCGGGAACGTCATTGATGGACTAATGTCAAGGTAATATCTCCAACCAAATTAAAGATTTGTGTTTTTCTCTTTTGAAATACAACTTTGCTGATAGTTTACCAAGGTGAGCTTCTGTACTTGCTCATGTAATCAACCCATGATACGAACGTTTTGACCAGATTTTGGTCATTTGCTTAAATCAGTTTTTCGTTTCATGATCATGCTTTGTAACATTTTATTCTTTAATTTATCGATGTTACGAATTTGATGTCGAACAGAATGAGATGAAACCAAACTATAAAGTCATTCTATCATGAAACCTGGTTGAAGAGAATATGATAAATAATGTGAATAAAAGAACAAATGTAAAATGATTGGAAGTATATTGAAAAAAGTAATATAACGGGCTCCCCGTGCATTTCCCTTAACTTACCTTTACGGTTGTTTTACTACGATGTTTGACATGAAAACCTCGCCTTGGGAAAGAGCCGTAATATGTGTAAATGAGTCTTATTGTTTCAGAAAAAGTGTAATGAAAATGATTAAGAAGATATTGAGAGGAAGTGGGCTCGGGAGCAACTAACTGTAAGGTGATATATTGAGAGCATATAGCTAACTCGGATCACGTCTTGAAAAACCTACTGTTTAATGTTTCCAAGATAAATATATATCTTTATTATAACATTTAGTTTAATCGAGTTAAACAGCCATTCCTTGTATATTTAATTTATTTTCATATACGATTATGTAAGGATTAAATAAACTGGTTAAACATCTGGGCGGATCATTATCGAGTAATTATGTGTGTGTGTGTGTGTCTCACTCATAACGGAGATATTCATCAGAGTAGCACCAAACAAATCCTGTAGCTATGTGAATGATCTACTTAACGATATTTGTACTAGTAGCTTAAAAAGTAATATAAACCATTTATTTAGCTTCTCTTGATATTATAAGGTTAAAGAAGTTTAAAAATTTTGATTTTAACTCAAATTCCAAAAATATCAAAAACGTATATTTCTCCAACTTCGTTCATCTCTGATGAATGCCGTTGCAGGAAAAGTAATATCAAAATGACAAAAAACTTGGAAAAGTGCAGACATTTATGAATAAAATTTTAATATATAATGCTGCTTAATTTCTTATATTAAAATTAAATCAAACACATGACTTATTTTATTTATATCTAAAATCTAGCATGCTGAACAGCCATATTGAAAGATCTATTTTTAAAAAAAATTACAACAAAACAATAATAATAATAGTATGAAGGCAATCATGATATGAAAATTGAAAATAGACATTCATTTAAATACTTTGAGCTCATACACTTCATGAACACAACAACGTATAAAGAAAATAATTTCTTCTGATTTTATTGTCTCTCATTCAAGGGAATTAAACTAAATTCATTTATTCCTTTAAACGGATTTTATACTTTTCTTGATAGTTTTTACTGCAATGCTGTTGATAACCTCGGAAGCCTTTCAACCATTGATGGATTTAGGAGGCCACATAAGGTCACGAACCCCGCCTGTTAAACGGGTAGGGAGAAAAAACATCCATTCTTGTAGATACGTATCTCTAACAAATATATTAACATTGAAGTGTAACATCTAGATTTCCCTTCTCTCCCTCCAAAAATAAAACAAAACATCTTATTTCTCCTATATACTTCCTGAAGTTTCTTCATTTTTGAAAAAAAAAGAATAAATTCGTTTCGTAAAAATTGTCTTATAATACTTAGAGTGCTTGATAAATGTAATCAATCTTACTATCTTTAACAACAAAAATTTATGTTAATGGTTAAAATAGCCATCTCTTCATGTATGCTGTTTAAAGTTCTTTTAACTTTTTTTTTTTTTTTTTTTTTGCATTTGAAGCAACACTTTGACAAATTACATTAAATAAATATGTTAAAAATTTCCATATTTTTTATTCGTTATCTGACAATGAATGCTGAATTATGTAATAGTTAAATTTTTCTTGCGTTCTCTCCGCGCCATTATTTATATAAATAATGAATAATCAGAATTGTTGAGAGGAGATAAAGTAACAATTTTTTTTCTACCTCTAGCATTTCACGTTCAGCAACTTATTATAACTCTATGATCTCTTAAAAATAAGAAAATGAAACCTTAAAAACTCCCATATAGCACATATATTCAGCAAGGGTCGAGATAAGATTGAAAAATGAATTGTTGTGTTACCTTATAGATTTACTCTTAGACACATAATTTTCAAATATATATTTTAATGTTATGATTCGCTGTACAGATTGTTATCAATGCACTCCTTTCTGGAAGTTTTTAAATATACATTTTAAAATATTTATTGTTTCCTGTGATAAAAGTTTATCTTTTTCATTAATGCGTTATTTACTATTTTATATGCGAACTCCATGGAGCGTATTTAAAATACTTGTTTTTCTATTTATAAATCACATTATTTTATAAATAGTACACTCTATAACAAAAAAAAAAAAAGAAGAAGAAGAAGAAAACGACACACCAAGAAGGAGTTGTCCGATGGAGACAAAAATTGGCGGATAGAAAAATTATGTACAGAACAGAAAATCATTAAAATTTCTGAAAAATTGAATGATTTAATTCAGAATTACATAGTAACGAGCTCAATAAGGTGTTGACCCACTTCTAGCCTGGATGCAAGCTGCCACACGACGTGGCATAGAGTGATGAAGCTCCATGGTCGTCTCCTGCGGTATTTCTTGCCCAATTAGCTCCAATTGTCGGGCTAGGTCATCAACATTCCCTGGTAGATGTAGTCGATTCCTCATCATATCCCGGACATACTCGATTGGAGAGAGATCTTGTTGGGCAAGGAAGTATTTGACAAGCTGTAAGATAGTTCATAGCAATACGTGCCGAATGTGGTCTGGCACTATCTTGCTGAAAAATAAGGCCAGGGTACTGCAAAAGGAACGTTAGCGAAACAGGTCTCAGAATGTTGTCAACGTACCGCTATGCTGTAAATGTGCCTCTAATGACGATCAAAGGGGTCCTTCTATCAAGGGAAATGGCACCCCAGACCCTAACTCCTGGTTGAGGGTCTGTGTGGCGTGCAATAATGAAAGCAGGATCGGCACGCTGCCCTGGGAGTCTCCAGGCACGTCTTCGATGATCGTCAGGACACAGTTGGAAGCGGGGTTCGTCGCTAAACACTATACTTCCCCAGTCAGCATCATTCCAACCTGGTCGAGCCAAGCAGCACTGTAATTTGACTCGACAGTGTGTAGATGTGAGTGGCAGGTGGCGCAGCGGTCGGTGCGATTTCACTCTATAAGCCATCTGTGAATGGTGACGTGGACACTCGTGCACAGGTTGCATGTCTGAGGGTTGATAACGATGAATCAGGCGCTGTGACAGCTGATCTGACAATCACTCTGTCTTCCCAATCTGCTGCGGCCCTAAGTCGACCGCTACCATCCTGAAATCTCCCATTTCCCCCCCCCCCCCATTCTAGCCAGCATCTTCTAATCGCCGCATCGCTTCCACACATATGACAAGCGATTCTCCGATTTGCCCAACCTGCCTCTTTGAATCTAATGATACGACCTCTTTCAAACTCTGACACTTGCTCGTAATGAGCTCGAATCCTGCG
Organism: Nephila pilipes; assembly: GCA_019974015.1. Taxonomy (NCBI): domain Eukaryota; kingdom Metazoa; phylum Arthropoda; class Arachnida; order Araneae; family Nephilidae; genus Nephila; species Nephila pilipes. The sequence goes on from BMAW01094049.1 coordinate 414,894, forward strand.
GCGAGGCACTTTTTTCAGTCGTTGAAAGGTATCCTAAATCGCAATGCAACAGAAAATTTGACCATTAGATTGAGAATCGCTTCTTATATATACCTGCTGAGTGCGCAGTTCCGATGCTCTGTAGCTCCCGCTATTCATTCATTGGACTCCTAGTTTTAATCATTTGCATGTTCGGTCCAAATGTCTTTGCATACGAAATTTCATTACAATCGGGCAACTCCTTCTTGGTACATCGGTTTTTTTTTTTATTTTTGTTATAGAGTTTATAATGATGTTTTTAACACACATTAAAATTGGTTCATTAAATACTTTTTGCAAAATTAATATAATTTGTTGATAAAAGATCTTTATCCTCTCGTATTGTAGCTCCTATTTTTGAATACGAGGGTCTTCCAGTAAGTCCTTAGAAAAAGGTAGAAAAACAAATTATTTTAGGTAATTTTTTTTTTATTATTCAACATAATATCCTTTCAGCTCTTTTCACTTTCCAAGCGTTTCTCCAACATTTTTAAGACATCTAAAAAGCTAGATTTCGGAAGGTCCTCAAAATAGGTATCCATTTGAGCGAAGACCTCTTCCTTCGACGTGAATCGTTGTCCACCGAGCCATTTTCTTCAGTTTGAAAATGTCCTTAGGGCATAAATATGGTGAATACGGTGGATATTGTAATAATTCGAAATTTAATTCCACGATTTTTGCCATCGAAACCGCTCAGGCATGCACCTATGCATTGTCTTGATGGAAGAGAATCTTTTTCAAACTAGGACATTTTTTCTTGATCTCTTCACTCAAATGTTGAATAATACTCTCTAGCTATTGTCTTTCCTTTTCCAGAGTAATCGGTGCAGATGATTCCGCGTGCATCCCAAAAATCCACGGTCATCCCCTAGTAGGCCGATTTCCCCGTCTTTGCTTTTTTCGGAGCTCGTTCGCCTTCAACCCCCACTGTTTTGAGTTTTTCTTTGTCTCTGGACAGTAATAGTGTATCCACGTTTCATCCACGTTATGTATCAATTCAGAAACCCCTCAATATTGCAACGAAAAAGCGCCAAAATAACCTCAGATTCGACCACAAGAATGAGTTTATTTTCCATCTTGCCGAGATTTTTTTCACACCTAATTTTTCGTGTAAAATTGAGAACACTATACCTTACGATATGCCAGTGGCCTTGAATATTTCGCTCACTTTGATTCGTCGATCTCTCAAAACCGTATCGTGGATTCTGTCAATCACTCTGAGAATAGTCACTTCCGCTGGGCGTCCCGAGCTACGTTCATCTGTTGGAAGATATGCGGCTACTAGTCACTAGGGACCAAATATGGTGAATGCAGTGAATGTTGCAATAATTCGAACTTTAATCATGTATCGTCTTGATGGAAGAGAATCGTTTTCTTTTAGAAATAAAGACGGTTTTTTTTTCTTCATTTCTTCATTCAACTGGCGCAATAACAATGCATAGTACTCTCCACTTATTGATTTTCCTTTTTGCAATTAATCAGTATTGATGATTCCACGTGCATCCCAAAAAACTGTTAGCATTATCTATTTCGCCATCTTTGCTTTCTTCAGAGCTCGTTCTCCTTCAAAAGTCCATATTTTGACTGTTGTTTTGTCGCTAAAATGTAGTAGTGCATCCACGTTTTGTCCTCAGTTATGTATCGACGTAGAAACTCGTCAGAATTGAGACGAAAAAGCACCGAAATAGCCTCAGAGTCGACCACAAGATTTTGTTCACTTTCCACTGAGAACAAACATGGCGCCCATCTCGCCTAGATTTACTCACGCTTAAATTTTTCGTGCAAAATTAAAAACATTGTTCCTTGAGATATGACTATTTGAGATTTTTAGATCTCATCTATTTCGCTCACTTTGATTCGTTGATCACTCAAAACCATATCTAGGATTTTGTCAAACATTCCGGGAGTTATAATTTCCACTGGTCGTCTCGAGCGGCGTTCATCTTTTGTAGATGCACGGCCACGTTTAAACTCATTTATCCAATTCTAAACATTTGCAAACACAGGAGCAGATGTGTCATGAGCTTCACCCAACTCAGCTTCGATCTCTATCGGTGCTAAACCTTTTAAATATAAGTGTTTAACCACCGCTCGAGAAACTCACTTTTTTCCATTTTTTCTAAGCAAACACAAGTTTCTTGCTTCAATCGACAATAAAAATGAAACCACATGATGGAAATAACTGAGACTTAGACAGCTGTCTATTGAGTAATGATGCTTTCTCGAATCAAACCATTTTTGAGGCTACAAGTGTTATCTTTTAGATTTTCTAAGGATTTATTGAACAACCCTTGTTATTCATCGATATGGTACGAGAAGAATTGGTGGTATTTCGAATAGCATTTATTAGATTTGTCGCTTGATCGTATAAAACAATGGTTTCGATGAAAAAGAAAACTTTGATTGAACAGATGCCAAAAAAGTTTTGATGGAATAATGGCGATCAATAAATATATTATGACTTAGTACTCGTAATTCTATCTCATAATTCATTCTGTCATTAGCTTTTGAAAACGTCTCATTCATATTCATTTTTAATTCTTATCAAACATTTTAGAAAATTTGACCTTGATACACGTTTTCCGTTTCAAGTCGTGTTAATTCATGTATTCATAATAACTTGATTTCAATTTTTTTCTTACAGCACGTCCTTCAACTTGATTCGTAATATCCATAGTTTTAAATAAGGTTTCTGAGAAACCATGAAGCTTGATATGATTAAAGGATTTAAACTAAGTTACCGAAGTTTATAAATACGTGAAGGACTATTAAATCTCCTTAACATCCTCATTCTTTGTTCGACTATTCAAGAAATTTAGAAATATCTTTTGTTACGTTCAACATCTTCGGTTTTTTATTTATCTGAGGAGAATATATATATATATATATGGCTGATAAAATATACTTCGTTTCCCAAAAATTACTTCAGATAATTATCTTTCTTTTAAATCCAAAAGAAAATTTATTTATATATATGAGCACACATTATAATCAACATAACTTTGTTAATTTTCAAATTCTTTTTAATAAATTGCTTTAAAAAAAGATTACTTGTCGTAAATATACTCCCGAATTCCTCCCCCCTTCCTTAGCATGGATGAAACACACTCGTACGCATAAACAAATACTTAAATAATAAAACAAATAAAATACGTAAGCTGCTGAAGCCATGATTGATAAGGGAACATTAAAGCATGTTTGGATGCCCCATCACCCTCCCCCTTCATTTCAACTTTTTTTTTTCAACTTCTCGAAAAGAATATTTTCATTGAGGACACTAATAACAATCTTTTTTTTTTTTTTTTTCTGAACTCCACGTTTTTTAAAAATGAATCAGAAAGAAAACATTCAATCTTTTCTAAGTTTGATGAAGTGAACTAATATTAAATGCATTTATTTGTGCTGGAAACAGAACAATTAACCCCATATTTATTTTAAAAGATAGCCCCCATAAATAATTACGTAATTGAGTAGCCCCAAAAAAATAGTTGAAGGAGGAAATTCGTGAGAATCCGTTACAAAGAGTATCTCGTCCACAATTCTTGAAGTTCAACTATTCTTCATTTGCTGTATCGAACATTAAAAAAAAAAAAAAAAAGAAGAAGAAGAATACTATATATGATAATATATGTAATCTCAAATGTATGATAATGTATGTAATCTCGAAAATCCCCTGACGCACCTGTTTTGATTTTTTTCTTTCATTTCAGATTGTGCCGATAACATTTCGTATATTTAATAATTATAAAATATAACACCTTTTAAAAGTTAATGAAAGGATAAGATTTGTGGTTATAAACAGCTGTCAGATGAAGGTAATAGCAAAGAAAAATAAATAAACAAATATCGAGAGAAAGAAAGAGCTATATAAGATAGAATGATGAAATTTTACCCGAGAATAGTGACACAGTTGTAGCCTTGAACATGTGCATGGATAAACGTCCGCGTGCGTCTTTATTGTCAATTAAAGTATTTCCACATTTTAAATTAATAATCTTTGGAAATTTTCTAACTATTTGACATGAAATTGAAACGGGTTATCATTTGTTTTCCATTTCAACAAATCTTTTGGGCTATTTTATGATGCTATTTGATTTGAGAACTTCGCCTTGTGAATAAACAACGACTTATGTAGATCAGCATTACCATATATATAAAAATTGTAATGAATAAGATGTTTGGATGAGATAGAGATTGGACGTGTTGAAAGTACTAAGAGGAAAATGACTGTTAGCGAGACGTGACATTAGTTCCAAAAGGTTAAGTGATCGACGAGAAGCTGTTATTTGACTCGGACCCTGTAAATAAGTTTTGTTCCCAACTCAGATCCACTTTTGCTATTATTGAGATAAGTAGAATTTTCAAAATCTTTGGTTAAGGACGAGAGTCAATTACCGCTCCACATTCATAATAAAAACATTTATTTTTTATCATTCTTGGACAAGAATAAAAATTTAAAAGATTTAGCTGTCTGACTATTTAGTAATTGATTAATTAAAGAATTTCTATCGATAAGATCCATAGTAGATGAGCGGGGTATCACAAACTATTAATTTAAGTAACTATATTCTCTGAAAATTAGATACCCGATAGAAATGCGGCAACTCTGATTGAAAACTCTTATTACGATGGCTGTTAGGAAATTGGGAAAAAAATGAAAAACACATGACTATTAGTACTATATTTTCTCTTTTAAGTTTTTAAGAGAATTTTGATTTCACTTTAGATTTTCACTTTCACATTTAATATTTTCCGAAATACCCCGTACCATTTCCTATTTTTGCAGGTAATATGGCCATTGAAGTTAACTAGACCACTTTCCTATTTTTCTTGATAAATCCATTTCTACCAAGTTTTACTCCACTTAAGCAAGAGGAGTAATTAAAGAGGACAGAATTTTGTTAATTTTATGAACATAACTTTATTTCTAAAAGAAATGAGTCGAATGAAAATAAGAAAGAAGCCAAGTTCATTTTCTCTTGACTCCAGTTCCTCCTTATCATCTGTCTATTTGGTGACATGTTGATCAGGCCATGAAAAAAAAAATATATATATATAATGAGAAAGAACAGAATATAAACCTAATATTAAATAGTATAATAAACATACAAAACAAAAAAAAAAAGTTTGCATGCAGGCAATACTGCCATAAATGATAGTATTTCCTACAGTTATAGGTTTCCGAAAACATAGCGATTCTTGTATTAACCATAAAAGATTACAGAAAATTCATCATATGTTATGGAAGAGTATTAAAAAACCTAACAGAATCAACACTGCGTTATATTTCTCCGCGCGCGATTCCTTACCACCTAAAAAACAAACTTACCAGATCAAAATATCTGCGACTATCCTGGATTTGATTGATTGATTGTTGTATTGACGTCACACTTAGAAGCAACACGAAGAGTGTTGGAGATGGACTTCGTAATTTTAAATCTCGGTCAAGTGACGAGAACGGTACCTGAATTGGCACCTCTCTCTCCAAACATCACATCATCCTCAGTAGGACTTGGAGTCTTGACAAATTTGAATCAGCCCTGCTACACTGTGGGTCTTTAGTAGCATTAGGACTCCAACTCACGACTCGACAAAAACAACGTCGAACACGAGCTCGCGAGCATGACCACTAGGCTACCGCGGCCACTTGTATAAAATTATAGATCATCGAAGAAATTTAGCGTCAAAGTTTCAAAGAATTAGAG
>BMAW01094049.1:421016-518053 GCA_019974015.1 Nephila pilipes
CCCCCCCAATAAAAAAGGATGGGGGGGAGCTTTTCTTCATGATTACTGAACATTTTAGACAATTTTACTCTTAATCTGAGGTCAAAATTTTAACAAAAATACCTCATATTTGTATTTCAAAAATAATAAACTTTTTTAAATTTTAATATTTCTAGTAGCTTGAGTTATGCACTTCGTTCTAAAGAAAATGTTACAACCTAATGACAATTTAAAGTGAACTAATTTACTGTGAAATATTTGCAAATCTTATGTGAGCACAATATATTTGCTCCTTAGTAAGTCGCTACACTAAATGAGCCGGATCCAAGAAAACTGCTTTTCTTCAAGACGCATTTTCTACACAGCTCTTATTTTTCTAGTGACCCATCAGAGTGCATTTTGGGCAAAGCCAAAAAAAATTGTAAATTCTATTTGCTAAAATGCACGTATAGAATCCCTCTAAAAAGATCGGACTTGAACAGCTTAATTTATATGTCATCATTAAGCAAGACGTTGTGTAGGCCCCTACAGCATTCACCACTTACCCATAAGAAAAGGGCTGTAACATATTGATCAGCGATTTTTTATCAGTGGTAAAAAAGACCGCGAAAAAAAAGCTGGTTGTTCTACAGACGGGCGTATGGTGTTTACACAAAAGCGTACCTAAACAAGGACTTAAAACTGAATTATTTACAAAGGAACTATGATAGAGAAATGTAACAAATTATATCACACAGGGGAATCTGAAAGTAAAATGCATTGTGGAACAATTTCTAAGCTAATAATTTCCGAGTGTTACAAAGTTACTTCATTTCAAACTTTCCTTTGTTTATTTAAACACTCAAGAATTTGAAGAAAAAAAATTCTTTCATATCTGAAACCTAAGAATCAAACGTAGTTCGTGAGTATGAGTGAGTGTCATCGTGCTAGAGATAAAAGATATAAAATTAGTCGCGGCTCATAATAATAATATTGTTAACCTTATTAAGAAATACATTACCAGCCTTTGTTCGGCCTGTACAATCGAAATATGTGTATGACCCCAAAAACAATCAGGTAACCACAGCAACGTCAAATGTTTCCGTTCGGAAAAGCACGCCGGTTAGGGGTGTTGGAATTAAAACAAAACTAAAATACCAACTATATCCTCCCCCCTCCCTTTTCTCTTCTCCATTCCCGCGTGCTCCCTTCTACATTTTGTTGAGAGAAAGGGGAGGGGGAGAAACTGCACATGCGCAGAAATCGTCATAAACGAGTCATCGGCTGCATGCAAACGCGAGAGCGCCAAAAAGTGTTCGACCCTTCCCCGATCCGGACAGGTAACAATTTGCACATATCACGTGTGATTGAGTGTTTATTTCTTTATTTCTACTATCGCTATTTTTCGAGTTGAAAGGATTGAGAAGATCTTATGTCACTCAGAGGAAATTCCTTTCGTACGGACCGGTTTTTTTAAAACGGCGAATCTGGATTTAGTAGTGAATTCCTCGCATAAAAGTAAGTTCCTTTAATATTGTTTTACTTTAAAAAAAAAAAAATTTATTGGTTAATATAAAAATCTATTTAAAGAATTTATATTGAGGATATTTTTGTTGAGATTAATAGTGATATATTTGAGCAAAAAGTAACAAAATTTTGAGTTAAAAAAAGAATTAAAACTAGTTTTATTACTGGCAAGAGTAGTTTTTGTGTGTTTTATGGAGGCGTTTGGGTAAAGAAAGTTTGATTTCACCATCCCTTTTATGTGGAACAAAGTAAATATCCTCTCAAATGAATATAAAAGATATTTTTTAGAACTTCAGGAAACTAGTTCAAGTGAATCACTTTGGATGACGAATTCTAAATATTGAAAGAGTGAGAAAAAACGTGAAAGGAAATATTTTGAAGGAATATCAAAACCTAAAACTGAAGAGCGTATTTGTTTTCAGTTTTATTTTGAAGTTTTTCAATGTATTTTTATATTTGAGAATTATGCATTATTTAAAAATATTTGCTTGTGATCTCAAAATTTAATTAATATGGAAGACTGTCAACGGTGTATGAAGTTTTTTTTTTTTTTTTTTTCTCTCCGAGTAAAAAAAAAATACAATATATTGAAATACAAAATGCCATTATCGTGTTATTCCTCTTTTATAACTTTATTTCTGTATTTATTTACTTTTTATCTTAAGGATATATTTCAAAATAATCCATTCATATTTTACAATTTGATAAAAATGAATACAACTGTTTTTTAGAATTTATATTATTTAACAATTTTTCCAATTTAAAGATTTATTTTAAAATATTTCGTCAACAGTCAAATTTGAATTTTCTATATTTCTCTCGAACTTGATGGCTATACTTTATTATACTTCTTGTATAATTAAATTATGAGTAACAATAGGATGTAAGAAATTAAAATTCAGATTCTATTAAACAAAACTATAAAGAACAAGAGTAGGTTTTATAGAGGAAGAATTTATAAAATTGCTGTTAAACTGTCAATTTTAAGAATTATTTTATTAGCCGTGTTATAAGTCATATCTTCAGTTTTACGATCACTTGTTTGAAATCCAGTGAAGTGGAAAATATATATTAGTTCCGTGAAAAAAATATCCTGTTATTGTATTATTCTAGTTTTCAACAATAAACTCAATTTTACTTTTGAAAAGTACACATCTCTTTTTAAGAGTAAGTAACTATTATTTTAGTAAATCGGCAACAATAACGCCGTTAGTCTGATAAAAGATTGCGTGATTATTTGCACGACAATGACACTTTTATGAATCGCTTTTTTTTCCCCCGTATTTTTTGTCTTATTTCGATATCAGCCTTTCATGCTTCAATTGTTATTAAAAAAAATTATTCAGATACCTAATCAGAACACTATAATGTATGAAACACTTGATCGAGACTCAAAATTACAAGGCCTGTCACCAATGGCTCTCGTATCGCTTCTAGGTGAGATGTTAATAAACAATCAAAAAATAATGTATGAAAAAATTAAAAACATATATACTAACTCTAGTGGATTATTTGTAAAAATTTCTGATAATTTATACTAAAGTGGCGATTAATGGATATAATATTTATATGAAGGATAGAAATAGATTATGTAAAAAAATACACCTAATTTTTAACTTTTATTTTATCAGAATGCAGGCTTAAATGAAAGAAATAATTATATAAATGATATATTTAAAACAAATATTATCATTCTAATTTAGAACATTTCCAAAAGAAACACGAAGAAGTGTTTGTAAACGTTGTTATACAGAGAATCGTTGAAGATAGAATTGCTATCCAATGCTTTAAAATTGCCTGAGTAAAATGAATTAATGAACGACGATAAATTTTTAGGAAATGTGGCAATAAATACCTCTTCCTTTAAACACGCATTGGAAATCATGCTTATTTTTTTTCCAATAAAGCACTTTTTCTGATACTTCTTTTATTTGTAAAATAGACACGAAATGTTCGAAACGGGGAGAGTTTGACTGTTCTTTAGGTTCGCCTCTGCCCACGAATGTAATTTAAAAATTTTATTAAGTGACAAACTGTATTCTGTTTGTCTGTATTTGTCTAATGTCAAATAATAGAAAAATTTAAAACACTTTTTCAGATAGATGTATACTCCAATATTAATATATTCTGTGAGATTTCACCAACGTATAGAGCTGCATATTTTATTAAGCTACTCATTTTTGCTTGAATCAGTTCCCGCAAAAAATATGTTCCTAATTTCGTCTCCTGTTTTTTAAAGCCAATTTAATGATAATTTTATTTCCAATATTAGATGTTCAAATGAAGAATTGAGTACTTACTGAATGCTTACAATAGTTTCAAAATTGGATTCTATTCTTCTCCATGAGGAGGAAACAAAACTGAAATTGTACTGATGTGGAACTTGCTGATGAATGTCTGCCATAGCTCTGAGTTTTTCTTTTTAGAATTGCGGTTTACTCCTTGAGTAAGACTATCCAATTGTGTATTTCATTGTCCTATTTCTTTGCTTCGCAGGTCAAAGTAGCTTCTCTTCCCTTTCGTTCTCTTTTTGTTTTTTTTCTTGTTTCGAATTTAAAGACTTTTATTTTCTTGTTGACTCCGTGGGATTTAGAGACGTCATTCGTAGCGCATTCATTCATTTGTAACACAAAAGCAAATAGTTCACACTTCTTAAAATTTAGTGTGACTAAGTAGCGACTGATTAAAAAACAAGTGTTTTATTGTGTTCTACAAGAATCATCAATGAGTCATTCATTGAGCAACAAAGGAAATAAAAGAGCATAATTAAAATAACTGTTATTTTTTTTCCTACCTTTGGGTAAAAAACATTACCTTAATTCTTAATTTTAGCTACTGCATGAATTAGTGTAACCACCGTGAAATTATTCTCCACACGCATATCCGTTCTTGCACTGAAGATAACTATTATTAGAAAAAGGAAATATTCATTAAAACTATTTTAAAGAGTGAGTTGATTTTTTCTAAAAAAAAAGGAGGTTAAGCATTTTGTAGTTCTGAAATGCTTGAGCTGAACCATTTTTCATGCTTATTGTTAAGATAATGTGAGAAAATCTCACGAAACATTTTTCCCCCTTTCAAAATTTAGTTAAAGGGTAAAAAAGTTTTATCTTTACAGCTGAGAGGCTTATGATTAGTGGCAAAAAGAAAATACATAGATATTTTTTTTTCTGTAAGTGATGTATGATTCAATAATTTTTTAAGATTCGCGTTAGGTTTCCTAAAATTGTTTTCAAGTCCTTTTTAAAATTGGGAGACTTTTCAAAGTAAATTGCTGTTATCAAAGTAGAAAAAGTTAGCGTTTCATAAGATATATAGTAGACCATTTATTATCTGAAACGACTGGGAGTGTTCGGATTTAACTGATTTATCGATCATTTACGAAAAAAAATGTACCAGTAGCATTGGACGATTTTAAAACAAAGAAATATTGATGTTAAATGCACAAAATTGTTTATATTTTTTGTATCTCTCGTCTTGCAAATAACTTAGCGAACTGACTAGCATAGTTTTAAGAGTTCAAATGGCCATTGAAGTAGATTTACAGTCTAGGTAAAAAAATTGAATTTTCCGACTGGAACGTTTTCGCTTAACCGATGTTTCTGTTGATCGGTATTCGAACAATCATACTCTACTCTTTTTCGAAGCATAAGATTTCAATAATTTTCAATTTTTCGTTCATTAATAACTTTGAAAAAAGTTTTAAAAGTATTCCCTGCATTTTCTTGGAATACTCTGTCGGAACATTTTTAAGAAGCTTTGTCAAAACGAGTTGGGAAGGGGAGAGAGAGAGAGAGAAATCTATAGATTGAGAAAAACATGAAACCCCTTCAATTCAAAGATTGTGAAAAACATGAAACCCTTCAAATCAAAGGTGTCAAACTCATTTCCAACCACTGGCCAATTTCTAACACATAAAAGTCACGTAGTTCGCACTATCTGCGATTGGGGTGATATTATTTATTTATTTCCTGAGGGGAGTGCCAGCTTAGCTGTGGTCTTCATCACTTGGGCGAGGTTCATAATTATGAGGTCCTTCGCCAATAGCCCGCGTGTTGTCTCTAAGTGTGATGTCAATAAATAATCAATCAAATTATTTTTTTATATTTAACGTCATTGTAAGAATATTGTTCCTTGTGAATAGTAACATAGTGATTATGATATTCATTCATATATATATGACATTTTATGTTTCATAACTTTGGTACAATAATAACATATCTTATTATATATCAAGCATATTATTTTTCTTTAATGCCATAGCAAAAATACTTAAATTCTAATGTTCTTCAGAAAATTTTCATATAGTTTTTTTTTTATTCTCTTGGTTCCTGTGGCCGCAGTAGTCTAGTGGTCGGGGACTCGCGGCCGACATTGTTTTCGTTGAGTCGTGGGTACGAGCCTCGGGTCTCATCCCTTAATATTATACAATATCTTCAATATTTCGTATGAAATTAGATCTTAGAAAAGTCCCAACAAAACAGATGAAAATATTAGCGATGTGTTAAATTACAGATTAATGACGATATTTGTATACTTTCATGGGTTAATCTGAATGAAACTCAGTTTATATATATAAAATTATTATGTTATAAATTTAGATTCAACATTATGTATTCCAGCTTCCTTCCAAAAAAGGTATATACTGATCTAAATATCTAAAGCAAGTTCACAATTTAGATGAATAGTATTTTTTTAAAAGGAAAAATCGATTAATGAGAGCGCGAGATTAATTGGACCAAAAGATGAGAAGAAAATGGTAGAAAAAGAGAGTAGTGCCACGTGGGAGAAGATGCGCAAATGTTTACTTAAATTTGCGTTCAGCTGCTTTGAAAAATAAAATGTGTTGATGAGCTTTTCGGGAGGGATTCTCAAAAAACATCAGTTCTAGTTTTTTTGGCCTCATACCAGGGAACGCTAAAATTCTTGGCTTTCCAAGTGCCGAAAATAGACAGATTCACTGAAATTTAAGGTTCTTTGTAAAAACTTTAGTTTCTGTTTGGTTTTCAGCAACAAGCAATGCTATCAAGATTGATCGCTTGCGCATTTTCACAATGAATATCGATATCTTCTTGTATTTCATTGCCTAAATATTCATTTCAATAAAATAAAATAATAATTACCTATCTAAATACGTGCTTGTTTTTAAAAATTACTTTTTTATAAAGAAGTATTTGAACGATAAAATGACACTATTGTTTAAAAAAAAAAAAAAAGGATAAGTTTTTTATTTTCAAAAAATATTTTTGAACATCATAGAAATTTTGTTATTTTTTCAAACAATGCGATCGTTTCGCATGGGATAAGATTACTGTTATTCAGTCTGTATACTTCAATTTTCTCACTAAAGTTACGCATTGATCACAGACATCATAGTTTTGAACATCAATCAAGAGTGGAGGACGACATTTAGCTGGTATTTCACGCTCCTAATATCCACACCACGTCACAGGGGACTTAAAAGCTTATCCAGATTGAACGTGCAGAAGTCATATTATTCTAAGTGGCACCTTTTGCAGAAATCAGGACTCAAAAACCTAGGATGCTCCACTTCAAAACTGAATTTCTTTCGTTTTCTCCATGTGGTGCGCATTTGGGACTTAGTTCTATTGAAATAAAAACTTCATCAAGGTTTTATTCATCTGGTGTGTGAATTTTTTTTCACGACCGACCTTAAATGGTTGCTTACAGGTATAAAAAAATCGGAATTCAGTTTAATTTTTAAAAATGCTACTTAGCTTATGAATTCTAATAATTTTCTAGAATTATTTTGTATCGACATAGATTTGTATATAAGTTATGTTAAAAATCTCTTTCATGTTAAAACCGAGACATCTTTCCTCCTTTTTTTTTTAAAAAAAATTAATTGAAAACATGGTTCAATTTCGATCAATTAATTAATCAAATTATTTCTAAGATAAAGTATTTTGTAGGGTATTTTATTACAGGGGTAGGCGATTGTTTTGATTCTGGGGCCACTTTATGAAAGCGGAAGCTAACGGCCGGCAGCAACTTTTAAAATGATTGCATTCATTAGTTAAATTTGCATTTCAAGAAAGGTATGAATTGTATCATAAAATCAATAAATATAAATTAAGTAAAATGGTGGCAGTTTTATTCAATTTATTTCTTGTGTTAATTTCATATCAACTATAACAGCAAGCGAATTTAATTTTAGAAACAGTTTGGTGAGACAAATGTACTCTATCACACTTTTGTACATTTTTTTCAAAATCAGGAGTGAGATTGCTTGTTGAGATTCTAGTTACAGACTGCAAATTAATGTCTGCGAAAGAGCATCTATGTTTACTCTTGTTGATCTTTACACAAGAAAGGTTTGTTCACAAATATGTGTAGACCCAAATTTAAAGAACATTTTCCTAGAAAATTTCTTCATATCTGGAAGGTTTTCAACAGACAAAAATTTGTAAAAGTCGATTAATTGTCGCAGCATTAAATATTTCTTTCACAATATGATCTGACTGCATGTCAATAAATTCAAGCTACAAATCTTCAGGTGCTGCGTTAATATCAGCACTGATGGGATAAGATGGCGAATTGAATTTAGGCTCAATTTTCGTCAAGTCCTAAAATCTTTTTGTGGCCTCGGCCTCCAATCTCTACAGATGATTCCTAATCTTAGCAATAATATTTTCAGGCACTTTCTGTTTTCTTAGTAAAGGGAAATGATAAAAATTGCCTTCTCCTACTTGTCTTACAAATAGACATAGTTTTGTTTGAATGATTTTACTCACGGTAAGGAAATCTCAGTTCAAGGCGAATTTTTCTGGTAGTCTTGGCAGGCCGCAAAAAACCTCTTAGTGGGCCGCTGTTTACCCTCCCCTGTTTTATCACATTACACACACAAAGGCATATTAGAAACAGAAAATAAACATAGCAATTAAAATGAATTTCTCCATTAATTCTTTGTAGTAAAGTAAAAAAGTATTTCAAAAAGCATTTGATTAATAGAAAATAACCCGTTTTTCCGATGACTTTTTATGTTTATTTAAGTCATAAATAGTGGAGTGGAAAAAGAAAATCTGGTCTCGTGAAAGTTTTTACGCGTGTCATTCAATTTAAAAAAAGAAAAACGAAAAATTCCATTATTTTATCATAAATAGCATGCAAATGTTGTTTTCTTTTTAAAATAGGATATTCTGACTGAATGAATTGCGTTAGGAATTACTTATTTATTAAATATTTTGGATTCTCTCTCTCTTTTTCTTAGATATGATTCATTGCATGTAATTTTAAATGACGATGATATTAAAACTTCTGAAAGAAATTTTTTTTTGATAGAATAACTGGAACTGAAGGAGAATTAAAAACTTTACAAAACCTTTCTTTAAAACCAACATCTATTAGAAAAGAAAGATTTTTTTTTTTTTTTTTTGGGGGGGGGGAAGAGAAAAAAAACGTTAAAAATATATTTGACAGAATATATTTATATACTAAGCATTTGAAAAACTTTTTTTTTTAAAAAAAAGTGAAGAATTGAAAATAAAAATGCAAGAAATGTATGTAAACACCAATAAATAATAATGCGTGTATTCAACAGTGTGTTTTGATTCCACTCACAGCGGAGTCTTTTTTTTTTTTTTGATAATATCCAGATCGAGAGTATAGGACCATGAACTCGTTGTTTTTCTCTACGGTATTTCAAAGTGGGGGGAAGGCAGAACAGAAAGAATTTCAAACAGGTTAATGGGAAAAACCATTAATTAAGTTTTATGCCTTTTGTTTTACAGCTGGAGAAAAAAAATGCTTCAAGAAAAAAAAAGGTTCGTGAATAAATATCTTCGTGTACATTTTTTTTTATTTGATGAACGTCTTTTTTTCCGACTGGTGTATTTAATTATGACACGAATTTCGAGTTATTTTGGGCATGTCTTAAGACGTTAAATGAATGTGTCCGTCTTTGAAGCTGTCCAATAGCCTTTGTTCTTTATTTGTGTGTGATGACCTTGTTTTAAACTCATCACTTGGATCAATCGAAAATAAAAAGATACAGATCTAAAACGGTAACTACCGTGGGCGGGATTTTCAATCTATTTTCAGTATGCATCGTCACTGTCATATTACATAGTTAGTCTTTTATGTTTTAATCGTCTTTACATTGGAACTGTAGTTAGCTTTGTTTCCTAATGCACAATTTACTAAAAATCGATTGATGAAGCTTACCAATCCAGTTAATCATTATATGTATTTTTGTATTTATTTGCTCTTTCCTCTTAAAAGAAATGGTAAAACGAACAATATTTTTTAAAAAAGAATCAACCATCATTTGCCAAATTGGGGATGAAATTAGAGACGGCTTAGACATCAATACTCCATTTTATTTTTTTATTTTTTTTTTTTTATTTCCGTTAATGAATTACTATGTTCTAAATGAGATTTCTATTTACAAAGGAGAGTCTTAGAATTTTCTCAATATAGTTTCCTGCATTCAATCTACAAGCTATTGATAATTAAGCCTGACTTGTTTTGAAAGTGTTTTTATGAAGGGAAGAAGCAACTCTCTCTCTATATATATATATATGAATCTCTCTCGGATTGACTGCAAACGTCGGCATTCAAAATACGTAGTGGTTGGGGGATTTGGGAAAACAGTCCTACGTAATTATTTACCCAATTCTGTTTGCTAGAATATCTGATTTCATCTTCACATGAATGGATGGAAATTAAGGTTTCAATATACTTAAATGAATGCAAATTAATGTAATCACATGATGTTTCTCTATGAAACTAAATAGGACACGATTTTATATTGATCTTTTAATCATTTGTGACGTATATCCTTCATCATTTAATTTTTCAGCCATCTTAATTTCTAATTAAATAATCAATAATTCATAAACTCCAAATGAAACGTTAGATCATAACAAAATTCTTTATAAATTACCAAAGAATATGTAAAGTCGTACTCTCTCAAATCCATCTAAAATCATTCAATCTTAGTTTATATTCTAATGATAACGTCTTAGCTTACCGCTTCACTCGTTCCGATTCAATCACTTCTCTTTTCTAGTAGATTCGAATCTTTGTACTGTAACTAGGAGTCACTTCAACCCAAACGATTGCTTGCGGTGATTCAATCCAATTTGCAGTTATCTTTCAGCTTGTCTTTATTCTCTATCTTCTAAGTCTTCCTGTAATCATGGTCCGGAAGTTAGGAAATAGAGGTGCAAGCTCAGGTCCCGTTCTCGTCACTTGCCCGAAGTTCAGAATAACAAGGCTCATCGCCAATAGCCCTCGTTAGTGGGACTTTATAAAATCAATCAGTTAATATCCTCTATCTCGCTTCTCTTTCCTTTCAATTCTGTTTCGTTTATGTTTCACTATCTTTGATTTAATTCACGACACTTCTTATCTTATTCTAATTTATCTGATCACTATTCATTTGGGTCGAAAGGAAATTAGAATTTTATGCAATTCCATTTACCAAAAAGTCCCCAAGGTTAGTGAAGAGAAAATTGCGAATACCTCAATGTCACACATTGACTTCTAGGCATTGGTATCTTTATCACGTTACCGTATCAAAGAATTCATATTTATATAATATCAAAATATTTCTTTAATCTTTGAGCAGTATATTTTCTCTAAGACTATTAAGGGTCACTAGCTCATGGCCGACGTTGTTTCGGTTGAGCAGTGGGCTCGAATCCTAACGCCACTAAAGACCCGTCGGGTAGTGGGGCTGATACCGGTCAAAAATGACAGAATTCAAAGTCCTCCCGTGGCGTAGTTAGGAAGTTAGATTAGCAGGATGCCATACCAGGTATCGTCATCGTTACTTGACCATGGCTCAAAATTATGAGGTAAGTCAACAATAGCTTTCGTGTTGCTTCTAAGTGCTATTATTAGGGCATTTTGTACCATTTTTTGGAATCTAAAAAATTCCTTCTAAAATGTTTTTATGATTTAATGAAGTATCTGATATATATCAGATACTTCTATATTCTTGGAGGAATAGTTGGGATTGAGTTATCTTCCTGAAGGTCACTAATATTTTTAAAAATTTTTGTTAATGCTTTGTTCTATTACGATGCACAAAGATTACGTCTACTTTCAAGTAACAAGAGTGTTATTATTAAATTATAAATTTTTTGTTATAAAAGTTAATCTTAGATAATTTTGAAGCTTTTTTATGTAATTTTCTGTAGTTCGTTCAAAAAACTTGCTAACTGTTTATTCCTATTTTAGGGTAATCAGCAACCGGCGGCTAAACTCTTAAAAAGTAATCTGTAACCTAAGCAGTATTGAATGAAAATTTTACATGAATAATGCAACGAATTTGAGAAATGCTACCCCGTATCGCGCTAGGAAAATTTTACCTGGCATTTCGCAAGTCATAAACGTAAATTATTGCTGGAAAAAATGAGTACCATGGGGAGTGAATCTTATCTTGAAATCGGTGGCTGAAATATGTGACTTGAGGCGTTATGTATTGCGACTAGAATGTCATACTCTCAATTGGTGGTTGAATTTTCAAACGGATTCCTTTGTAAGTTTGGAACTTTTTATAGCGAAATTATTTATATTATAAAAGCCACAAAATAGTATTACCTTAAAGTGATATAGCCTGGTTTCACCACATCCTTTTAAGTTAAAGCCTGCCTAGACCTTAGAAGTTCCATCAGGCTGTGCACATTTCCATTTCTATAGCTTTTGGGCATGGGACGCTAATTACTAGTTAGTGCCTAGACCGAGGGACTAGCCCGACGCCGGACCCCCATTTAGCTTCTCAAATGAGTTTGGTACTTATTTATCGATGCCGGAGAGATGAAGAGCTGAATTGATCCATGCCCTGCTACCCAAAGCCGAAGTCACCGGGAATCGTATCTGGATCAGTAATGCTCGCAATCAGACATTCTAACCACTACACCAACACGGCCGCGACCACATCTATTGACACCTGAATATTTATAACAAAATAAATCAAAAATAAAAATTATATTTTGAAAAATCCATTAATTTGTGATTTATGAAAGCTTAATCATAATCCTCACAAAGAAATCAATATTAGTGAAATGTTTATAGAGAGATAACTTAAAGTATGAATAAGATGGCAATATTTTAATATTGTTCTTCTATTTATTTCTCAATAAAAGTGAATGGGGAATACAATGAACATCCTTTTTGCGTATTTCTTTAAAAATTATTTTTTCAGAAAGGAAATCAATCCATGCGTTCTCAAACTAATGTATGCTTTTTTATGTTAAAAACTTTCATATTTTAGTTTTAACAACATTATGTAAGTGATCTGTATTTTCAATAAATTGGTATTCTTCTCTTAGCAGTCTTATGAAAAATAGTTAGAATTAAAATTACATAATTGCGCGGATCTCCTGTTTGGCCTTGAAAAGGAGGGAAAAAATCCCAAAAACTTTTCTTTAAAAAAGATCATAACTAATTCTATTAATAGAAAAGAATAAAACTCGTATGCTCTTGTTTATTAGATTATATTTCTCTTTTGCATACATGATTAGATTATATTCCTCTCACGCATGACATACGCAATTTGTAGCTCTCACTTAAAAAGTATCAGCATAAGATAAAGAATATCATGAAAATAATACTTAGAGTCTTATTTATAATTTTTATAAGAACATCGCTTTAACATCATCTGTACCAATGGAATGATAACTCCTGACGTAAATACTATACCCATGCGTTCTATAAATACGCTTTCTTTAATCTTTTTCTAGAAACACTTTCGCCAACTTGACACTAAATCGGCACAGTGGGGGAAACTAACAGTTTTTTTACTGCTATCTTTTTCATTAACAGTTAGGTACAAGGGATACGTGACCTCAACAAAATTTCGACCTGTGATGCAGCTGGGAGAACAGTGATGGGTGTAACGACCAAATCGTTGCTATCTGGATAAACACGAAGCTCATAAATTTGATCTTTACGACTTCAAAAGACCTTATGCTATACAAACAAACAGTTTCTGATATCATCCTTCTCTGATATCCTGCGAAGAAGAAAATAAAGATATTACATAACGCACGATTGACACTATTTCCACTATGCCAAGAGTCCACACCTTCTGCGTGACTAATTACAATAGCGTCATTGGAGCAATTAAAAAAAGCTGAGGTTGCTATGAGCAACGGGCAAATGTTTGTTGAATTATACATTGAAATTTATGCACACACACGGTTTAGTCGCCCTGCAGTTTTTATTTTTATTATATTCACGAAAAACGAGAAGAGGTAGAAATACTTTAGAACGTGTATAAACCATCTGCACAAACCTTTAAATACACTCAGTTCAAATTTATGTTCGAACCATTGAGCACTGTGCTTTCATAGCTTTTGTAAACATCTAAATTATTAGAAGCGAATAATATTTGATTAGTTAAGTTGTAAAATATGAGCGTAAAAGTTTATTTTTGCAGGATAGTTGAGTTTTATTTAAACTTTTTTTCCCCGAAGAGATTCAATTGTTCTTGTACCTAAATATTTGTCTATTGCTAATTCCTTGCCTTTTAAGCCAATGATTCATGAGCCCTATATCTAATCATTATCGTAATAGAATTTGTGATAACTTTTGTGAAAATATTTAAATGAACATAAGGATAACTGAATAAAAAAATTACACACACACACATATATACATGAGTAGTTGCACTGTTTTGCATCAGTAGCTTATGTGAGAGTAATTTCAGCTATTTTTATATAACAGCTGCAGTATTTACAAAACGAATTAAAAAACTTAAGTCGAAGTTTATGAAGTACATTTTAAATGTAGCAATTCTTTAAATGATATCACTTTTATAATTCTGGTTTCGTAATAGTAAGATTAATTGTTTTAGAATATCATTCTGTATTTATATAACTGATGAATTCTTTTACTTTAAATCCAAAAATTTTACTTTAAATCAGTTTGGATTAGTTTTAGTTTAGTTTAGTTTGTATTAACGTCGCACAGAAGCAACACGAGGGCAATTGGCAACGGACTTCGTAATTTTGAATCTCTATCCAGTGACGACGACGACGACACCTGAGCTGGTATCCTCTCTCCTAACTTCCACACCACGACAACGGGAGGATTTTGGGCTACGACAGATTTAAAGTGCATCAGCCCCATTGCAGGAGAGATCTTTAGCGGCCAAGACTCGAACCCGCGACTGAACGAAAACCGCCGGCCACGAATCCGAAACCATGATCACTAGGCTACCGCGGTCTCTTAATCAGTTTGGAGGAATCACTTCTTAAAAAATAAAATTAAATAAATTTCTCAAAATATACTCCTTTCTTTTTGTTCATTTTTATTCATTTATAAGGCTTACAAAAAATGTCTCATAAAAATAATAATTAATTATATTTCAGAAACTTACTGTGGAACTATGATCAAAGCAAAATATTTTAAAAAAACTTAACTGAACAAAAATTGAAGATCTTTTAACTCCCTTGTAATTAAGTGAAGTATAGGTAGCTTTCGTATACTGTTTGTTAGAATGGCTATATATATATATATATATATATATATATATATATATATATATATATGTACACTGCTGGCCATTAAAATTGCATCAGATGAAATGATCTGACGAAAGTCAAAATCACATGAAAGGAAGAAGAAATTTGGATATGCAAATGATTAGTTTTTCTGCACATTTAGACGACGCAGGAAGGGAAAACGACGTATGAATCACTACATAAAAGAGAAGCTGTGTAGTGGATTTCTCATTCGGAAAACTCTTTACAAGGTCGGAGTTTTCTCAGAATATCGTATTATGCCTCGAGTAAGAAGAAGAAATGCTTACCAGCAAATGCCTCAGTTCGATAGAGGCATGATCGTCATGCGAATATGGAATCAATGGGTTGCTGAGGGTCATATTGAACGGCATGCAGCAGGATCTCCACGCCCTCCCATGACTAACACCCGAGAGGACAGACATATTGTGAGATCGATCCTGCAAAACCGTACTATCTCATTACGGACCATTAGTCGGGAAATGGCCATGCTTGCAGCACGCTCAATATGTATTCGCACTCTACGATGACTTTTTCTGCGGACTGTCAGCACGGCGACCATTGCTTCGGTTTCCCTTGACACTGTAGTATCCGAACGACAAAGCTGGATACAGGAGTGGTACAATGTCGTCTTTTCAGACGAGTCCCGGTTCTTCTTGCGGTATTCTGATTGGGGTATACGAGTCTGGAGACTCTGAGGAGAAGGGTTGTCGCCTTTTTACATTCGATATCGGCTTAGGGCCCACGCACCTGGTGTGATGGTTTGAGCAGCCATTGGGTACACGACACGTGCATATCTAGTTCGGTTCGATGGTAATTTGAACGCATATTGGTACATTTCTTGTAACTTACGCTCAGAAGTTGTGCCCTATCTTCGAGGCCTGCTAAACTAGATAATGCAAGACCACATGTTGCAAGTCGTGTTCTGACCTTCCTCGATACACAAGGTATTCAATTGTCTCCCTGAACTGCTCGGCATCCAGATCTGTCACCCATTGAAAACATCTGGTCATGGGTTGCTGAGAGACTGGCCTTCCACCCCTCTTCAGCTAATACGGTTAATGGAGTGTGGCATTGTCTTGAAGCAGCATTAAATGAGTTGCCCGTTTTTGCCATCCAAGCCCAGTTCAACTCCATGTCTATTCGGTTAAGGGCCGTTTTAGCTGCCAGGGGTGATATCTGTTTCTATTAATTTTGCACTCCTGTACACCCCCAAACTGCTTACAAATTTAATCATTTTGTCTTCATGCCATACTGCTTACGTACAATAAATATCTTTTTGTATTTACTTTCCTTCATGGTTTTGCAGTTTTAACGGTCAGCAGTGTATTATTAAACTCTTCAATTCATTCTACAGTTAGAAATTTTTAAAAAGTCTTTATGACTAGTCGTCAATTTCCAATAACATCCATCTAACAACATAGAAATTTTTATTGAAAAGGCAATTTTTTCTTTTCTTATACCACATTTTAAACTGTTGGTAAATTAATTAAGTAACATCAGAAATGTCGCCATCGTCTCATCTTTTTTGACGAAATGTAAGCACCTCTGTGAGTTTAATATTAAAAAATAAATTTCAATATTTCTAACATTCCATTGAAAACTCTTAATTATGATCAACAGGGAAAGGGACGGTAATTCTATTCAATGTTTCATTGCCCAAACACGAAACCTCACAAATGTTCGTAATGCGTGGTCGAAAACTAGAAATGAGTTTTAAAATCGCTCTTGTGTATAACCGACTGTTAATTAGGCTGGTTTCCCACTGGAGAAGTGATGCGTCACCTTCACAACCACCAAGAAATTAATGAGTGTGTTTCATCTTTGCGGAGGTAATTAATCTATGTGTTAAAAAACAAAGGATACAAGGCTCTTCGCGATTCAGCTTGTGTATTTTAAACTTGATGCAAATACATTGAGGATTAATTTCGGTTCATTAGCAGGATAATTCGAATGTACTTAAACCTCTTGCTCATGGCGAAATATATTGAATATTTTCAAATGTTGTAATACTGTAATTAGAAATAAGAATTAAGATAAAGAACGAAAGGCTTTTATCCACTTAAAAATATGCCCCGGTATTCAAACTTTTCGTTGATAATTGTATTTGTCGACTCTCACGATTTGGTCTGATTCTGAATTAATTACTAGTAAAAAAATTGATTGAACCCACGCACGCAAATAAATTAGTTAGGGCACTTAGCGCAAGATAAGTGGTTTGTTGCCAACAATTTTTAAGCTTCACATTATTATAAATAATGATTCCCTTTTCTACTTTACTCAGAGGCTCAAAATGAAACGAACTTAAAATATCTGTTCCAAAAATATTCTGTTTTCTTTTTCGTTTGATAAATTGAATTAAGAAATAAAGGTATACATTTTACGCTATATATGCTTAAGTCTTTAATGAAATTCTTTTTAAAAAACTAAATATTTAATTGATAAATCAATCAAATAATTTCTTACTCGAATTTAGATGGAGGGATCATTTATAAAACGGTAAATAAATTTTATTTCTCATATCTTTCGAATTAATCGCTAATTTTCAAAGTATGCATAAAATAACCGCTGAGCGGATGTTGCTTTATTTTTAAGTAATCGTTCAGCTTGACGTACACTTAAACCTCTCATCTGAGTATCCTGTTTACTTTCAATTCTTTCCAGTGAAAGATGAACTTGCGGTAAACAGCAATTTGTCTACTTCTTATCTTAAGGCAATGATGGTTTTAAGAGAGCAGTGAGTTATTTTCGTATCCCAGTTTATTTACTCACATGAAAAGTTTTCATAAATCCTTTCGCTTTTGCATAATAAATTAAGTTCAAGAATTTGCATACACGGAGAAAGCACTAACAAAGGTTGCTGAGTTCATCACTAAAAGAAAATGTACCAAAAAAAGCATCACTACTTAAATCTCAAAATACTCTGCTTAGTCTCCTATTCTTCACTTTCATCCTTTTTACGAAATGTGCTGGGTAGACAACTCAATATATTTATATTATTATTCTCGTAATTATCTCGTGAAAATATTTAAAACTGAAAAAGAGAAGCAAACTCTTTTCGGTGACTTTGAGACTGTAATAATATACAAAAAAGATGAAATTCTGCGGTTTATTCACTAGAGTGAGAAAAATCAATGAAGCGAGGGAAAAATATATTTAAAATAGATATAAAATGAAGTCGTGTCGTGATAATCTCTACATTTTCAGTCGTTTTAAAATTTCTGAAAAAACAAATTAAAAATTTCTTGATAAAAAAAAACTTTATTAGAAAGTAATGTAATTAGGGGAGCTCTGTGCACCAGCTCATAGATTCAATTTCCATTATTGAAACTAATGATTATGGTAGTTACCCTGTGAAGTCGATGCAAAGAAGGTCTTAACGTTTCAGTTCATCTGTAAAATGAGTCGGAGCGGACATTAACTTATGAAAATTTGTCGCATTATGTTCATGATAATATTCGAGAATAAGTAATAGAGCAGGAATGATTACTGATATGTGATTATTATGAAAGCTGATGGAGAGATTATGTAAAAGGTGATTAGAGATAACTTTTCAAATAATAACTCCATCCGTGTTTCATTAAACGTAAATAAATAAAAAAAATTAAAAAAATAAAAAAAAAAAAAAAACGGTATGTTCAGAGTTAATAAATAATTTAAAAGTTGGGGAAGAGGTAAAAACTATATAGTTATTGTTAATTGTCTGAAAAGGTATTGATGAGGAAGTGTTTAGGTAAGGTAAATTCCTCGTAATCATAAATGTTTAGTTCTGAAATATTCTATTTTCTGTCATTCGTTTTAATAATAAAAGTTCAAACTTTGAAATTTTAAAAAATAACAGAAATGAATAATTGAATAGATAAAATATTTTGTAGATTCACCTTTATAAGCACTGAACAATTTTTTCTCTCTGTAGCATAATAACTGAAATATATGTAGTCGAATTAATGCATCATTTTCTTTTCTGTTTTAATGTACATTCGTTTTTGTGCATGTGTGTGAATTTCATATTTTTAGGTTTCACAAAATATTAATGAACTATTTTGTTAAATAATTAGTATTTAAAGATTGTAATAAGTATCTAATTTTCCTCTTACCTGGTCAATTACTTTCATAACAAGAAAAGAATATACTTTTTTTTTTTTCTTGTGATTTTTTTAAAAACTTTAGTTGAATCCTTCGGGGGCCACATTTTTTACAAATTTTAAATAATACTGAACTGTTTAGTCAAACTTTTGATACTGTAACACTCTGAAAAAATAAGATTTTGAAGAAAATAATGAGCATCCATACCTCACCAGTCATATCATCTGAACAAAAAAAGTACGTCATTGATTTTTAAGTCAGTATTTAACCTTCAATTTATTTTGTGATTGACATTTTTATCAGTCCAGAGACAAATAATGCAAAATATAAATTTCTATGCATTCCACTATGAATACTACTATGAATTCATCGTCAAATATATATATATATATATATATATATTGCGCTCATAGCGAAGCAAGGTACGAAAATGCAAATTAGAGAATGTTCCGTCTCTATTAAATATGCAAATGGTTAAAGCGTCAGCTGGCAGTGATGTCAACGAACACATGACTTACCGCGTCACTAAAGTCTCTGTAAGAGATTCTCCCCAAACCCGTAGTTTTGATTCTAGTTAGTGTGTTTAGATTTAATTAATCGCTTTGAAGTTTAGAATGCCTTTAGAAGAATACGACAGCCATTTGAACAGTTGGACGCCTCTGAGAAGAGTCGCTTCGTTTGACTGCATGTAAGCGAATGATCATTTCTTCGGATTGCGTATCAATCGGTCGCGCAGATGTTAAAACATCGATCAATAACTCCCGAGTCTAACATTGAAAACAACATTTTTTTTGCAATTTTTTTTTTTATTCATCAACATAACACCTTTTGTTAATCACCTTTTAGGGTGATACAATCGTTCCAACGCTTTTCCACACAAATATTTTTTTTTTTTTTTTTTTCCCGCAAGAAATCTTTTTTGTTGCGAGTAAATAGCGTTCTGAATCATCGACTCGTTGCTGTTTTTGTTCCATCGAAAGCAATCGCGGCACCCACTTGGAAAAAACCTTTTTCACTTCACTTCAAAAAACCTTTTTCCTGGTCCGATCGACTTAAAATTTTGACACGTTTCAAGCAAAGGTTAGTACTCTAGAAAGACCTGGTTACTGGTTTACTACGAGCGCCATCTCTGGGTTAGTCTCGGGAGTTATTGATCGATGTGTTACAGTTTCACGTTGTTGGCGAAATTTGGAAAAGGAAGTTATCTCTCACTACAAGTAGACTCAGGGAGAACTACATGAGGGAAGATCAAAGAATTGTACGGCAAACGCGAAGCTCACCAACTGCCACTATTCCGGAAATTACACGAACAGTGATTCCCTCTCGGCATTATCTTGTAAGTACGAGTACCATTAGCAGACAGCTGCATACTTTGAACTGTTTTCACGGATATCATTACGGGGATTGACCCTGCATCACAGCAACATCACCAGAGAACTGCAATGATGCCACGAAAAAGCAGTATGGAGCCATGCCGAATGGCAGCGGTCATCTTTAGTGATGAGTCTCGCTTTTGTCTTTATAAGAATGATAACCACACCCGTGTGTGAAGGCAATGTGGTCAGCACCACGATACACTGTGTTGAAGGTGATTTGGAACTATTAACCCTTATGGGCTTTATCGCTAGTCAGAGCAGGAATTTAGAGTCACTGTGTATTTCTTTCGTAGTACCCAGTCTTTATTTAAATTGGGTTAAAAGTGCAGAAATGAAAGATAAATAATTTTAAAATTTCAATCTAGAACTTAATCTGAAGTTAACTATGTTAGAAACTGGACATTTTAGCTTCATCAGCTTTTCTAGGAATGGTGATCAGGTGAATTTTAACCGTCCAGTTTGGAGGTAGCAGCTCTCATCAGGGAAATTAGGTAATGCAAGGGGGATCTACCCTCCAAGTTCAACTGAGAACGAAAGTGTGAATGTTCATTGTCTCAGGGAAAAATCAGGGCTTAGAATTTCTTCGAGGCAGGAGAGTAGATGGAAAACCTTTCAACCTGTAGCCGCGAAAAGCAGGAAAGGGGTGCGGTATGGTGGAAACACAGTAACTGGTAAGAATCAGCCTTATGAAATGAAGAGTTCGCGGGTCTTGTGAAAGTTACGATTAGTGTTGTCAGAGATGTAACTTTCAGTTTCTGGGAGGGATGCTTTGGAATGTTATCAAGAGCATTTAAAGATTTCCGAGCTGTTTTCTGAATGAATTTTTTGATGGTGGGAATATTTACAGCCAGTCTGCAGTACTCATTCCTCGTGAATCAGTCGATTCTGCAAATCATTTTGATATTATTTTGAAGGATTTCTATGATAATTTTTTACATGGGTTTCAGCCACTTGCCCAACTCACTGAACATGCATAAATAGCAGTAAGGGCTCGGAATTTAACTTTATATAAGCAACTTGCCTTTTTAAACTATAAGTAGAGTTTCGACATAAGAGAGGAGTCATTTTATTCGCAGGTAGTCGAAACTTAGTTTGTATTTGAGTAATGTGAAGTTCAAAAGTGAGTCTACTATCTAAAATGACGCCAAAATACTTGGCGGTTTGAGATCAGAGGATCTGATGGTTCTCAAGAAAAATATCTCTGGGTTTGATATTTGGAAGACGGCTGGTATTTTGGAAACATTTTAAACTATTTTCCATTTAAGGAACCAGTCGTCTAAAATTGAAGTGTCTGTTGATATGGTGACACTCCCCCCCCCCCAGTTTTGAGGTTTAAAAAGGGAGGTAGCGTTAAATAGTCATCATCCCGGTGAGTGTCCAAAGGTGAGTTTGTTATGCTTTCGTTCTGCGGAGATTCTACCAAACTAGCTGTTGTCAGGTCGTGCCATGAAGGACAAGTCACTCGTCACACAATCAGACAATAGGATGTAATGTTATGGGGTGCGACTTCGTCACCACCCAATCACCGATGGTCTTCATTAGAATCACTTTGATGGCCCAAAGGTACGTTACAGAGGACCTTCGACCAGTGGCATTCCTTTTGTGAATACCCACCCCAGTCCTCTATTTCAGCAAGACAACGCTTTTGTTCAGACTGCTGTCATCTCAAGAGTTTGCCTCGCAGTCATAGACACTATGACATAGCCAGCAGCATCGCCATGTCTGTGTGTAACAGTGTGTGTGTATGTGTAATTAAAATAATATATATTTCAATAATATATCAAAATAATTAAAATAAATTTAAAATATTATAGAAACAATAAGTAAAACTCAAAATAATTTTTTTAATTACAATGAAAACTTATATATAAATTATTTGAATCGTTGAAAATGTAAATGAAAAGTGAACTTTTTTTTAAAATTGCAAAAAAACTAGAAAAAAGAAAATTACCCTTCATAACAAATAAGACAGAGAACCAATATGTGAAACAATACTGGAAAAAAATAGCAAGAAGATAAACTTAAAAAAGTGTAAACCGAGGCATAAAAACAATGAAAACGAAGAAGACGAAGAAGCCAAGAAAGAAAATGAAATACAACGTCCATCAGCTCTGAATCTGGCTTATGTCAGATCAGCATATTTAACAAGATTTATAGGTTCAACATTCCCTAAGGAAAAATGTTATATAAAGGTATGGAAATTCGATAAAATTCAATTAAAACCAAATGCAAAAAATACCACATTGCAATGTAAGAAACTGAATGAAAAATGTAGATAAAGAGAAAACCCCGAACATTAGCCAATGAAAATAACAACCCATAAATGAATCAAACAGATTAAGTAAGATTAAAAAACTTACATGATTCAATTGATTTGCAATAACAAAATACATTTTAACAGTAACTTACCAAGAATTTCACGCCTTGTTAAAACTAGAAATGTAACAATGTCCTCTATGAAAGAGAAAGATTACTGAAGCAAAATAATTTTAAAGACTTAAAAAATAGATAGGTAGGAAAAATTGAAGAAAGAAAATTTAAAGCTGAATATGAAAAGTGGGAAAAAAAACTTATTTTCAAATATAATGATATAAATACGAAAATTAAGAAT
Organism: Nephila pilipes; assembly: GCA_019974015.1. Taxonomy (NCBI): domain Eukaryota; kingdom Metazoa; phylum Arthropoda; class Arachnida; order Araneae; family Nephilidae; genus Nephila; species Nephila pilipes. The sequence continues at coordinate 444,068 of BMAW01094049.1, forward strand.
ATTTTTAACTCAAACGAAAAAAAAAAGCTAAAAATTACAAATATTATTTTTAAATTACTCTTCATAAAATTCAAAGGAAATTCTTTACCCAAACAAATTTTCTTAAACTTAACCAGGTTAATGTAAATATCTTGTGTTTTAGTCACAATTCTGATGTTATACAACATTTGGTTGACAATTATATTTCTAAAAATATTCAGACTTAATGAACTCTAAGATAAAAGAATTTTGTTCATCCCGAAGGAGAGAAAATCCCTTTTACGATATATTTTAAGCGAAAAAATTTTTCATCTAATTTTTTTTTAAAAAAATTAAATTTTCCGCTTCATTTATTTTAATATTGGTTTGTAATCAATTTAAATTATCTGGATAGAAAAATAAGAAAGGTTTAACATTTTTATTATTATTAAATTGTAAGAAAATAGCTTCATCAATGTATCTAAACATTCTATAAAACTATTATAAAAGTAAAAATTATCTTCACAAAAATGTAAATAAATTTTGGCCGATTACTAGCAGATCACCTTTAATCTATTTACAAATCTTATTAATAAAAATATATATGTAATATCCTTTAATGCTAACATAACTGGGTAGTTAAATTTTTCTTATGCAAAAAAATAACTTTATTAATATTAAATTTCTTATAAATCTCTTTCAATAAGATCCTTTAGGTCAACATAATTAAGAATATCATAACTGTAAATAGCATAAATCACTTAATCAGTTTATCATATATATAATTTTTGAATAGTAAAACAAAATTTATATTGAAATTTTGATGCGAAGTTTACGAATACAACAAATTTACTTTTAAGGATACGTTATTTCAAATATTGCACACATGCAGAAGAAAGAGAATTAAAAGGTCTCAAATACATGAAATTTTGTTAAAAAAAAAAAAAACGGAGTATATATATATATACATTACAAATTATTGCGATAATTTAACTGTACAATACAAGACATCTAGATTTATTTTTTTAAAATTGTTAAAACCGGCTTATACCAAAATAAAGATTGTTTTTAACGTAGGATTCCTATCCCGTGAAAGAGATACACCATCATTAAAATGTTTGTTAAAGGTTTTAAAATTATTGACTTTCTGTAACTGATCTAAGAGTGGAACTTTTGATATTGCGCACAACCTAAGATTTAAAAAAATTACTTCAGTTTTCAGATTGTTAAGCTATTCATTATCAGTCATATAATTTTGTTCTGAAATTGTTGCTATAGCAACAATTTTTCAAAGTGGTCAAAAAAAAAATTATGTTTCTTTCAGATATGTGACCCTTGGAGTTTTTAATGTAATCTTTTGATTACAAATAATCACACAGACAAGAGTTTTAGACAACCACTCAAGAACGTTCTCAGCTCCTTGAATGTAAACACTGGAGTTTATTAACGACGCATGGGCGTCTCGAAAACTTCAAATAGCAGATAAAATGTCGAGGATGTTTAAATAAAGTCTCACGAGGATTTTATCGTTCCGTCATTCATTTTACATCGTTAATCGTGTTAACGTGCATCAAAGAACAATAGTGCTTTGAAATAAATGTTTTTAAATTATATAGCGACACCAGTGTTCCCTATAATACATTGCTTGAAGTTCTAAATATTTTTTTTTTATTTCTTACTTCAGATTTTTAAAAAGTAGAGAAATAAATGTACTTTTAACTTTAATAATAACAAAACTGGTGATATTACATTAATGATTATATCTAATATTAAATTTATATTATTATTCTGATATTGCATTAATAATATTGTGACCTCGGTAATCCAATAGATATTGGACCAGAAGACCACCGGTTTACAGAGAACGCAGGATTGCAATAAAAATTTTAAAATAATGTATTTAAACAGTAAACCATGTATCACTGTATAAAATTTAGTACAATATACGATGCTCGCGAGATAACTAAAACTACAAAAACTTCTGTTTTGTATTGATAGCCTACAATAATCTTTTAAAGTAAAAGGCATAAAATATTATTTTTTATGACTTAGCCTGAGTAAGAAAACGCCGGGTCACCAGCAGGGTCGACAAAGTGAAACGCCGGGTTATAGAAGTAATGTTGTACTCTGAAATATAAAACGCTTTTTATTTGTCATTATAAAAGTTCTTAAGATATGGCTATAACTAACTTCCTTTTTAACATTAAATATTATAATATTTCCCCCTTTTTTTATCTTCTGTATAACTTTATTTTTCGAATTAAGAAGAATTTGTCTCCCCTCTAGAGCAGAACCTTTCTAAATATTTTCTTTAGTGAATGGCAGAGAAAGAAAGATTTTCTGCCATTGCAATTGTCTTTAAAACTGATTAACAGTAAATGTTTGTCTTTCTACTATTACTATGCCTCTGATGAGATGTTCGCTTAAAATATCTGTCAAATAAGGTTCGTGTACAAATATCAAAACAAGATAGAATTCTAACTATTCTGACTATCCGAATCTTTAGTACAGCATATTTTGATATTTAAGACGGACTTCTTCATCTGTATACAATTTCGTTTCAATTGGTTTCTATATATTTTTGCTCCACTCTGAGAACTAAAACAGTTTTTGATAGATTTAAGTTATTAGCCAACAAAAGGGCTATTGTTTCAGGTAATGTATAAATTGGACACCTGACCAATTTTCAAAATAAAGTGTGAAATTCGTGTGACTTGTTTTTATTTTAAGGCAGCAATAATAACAATTAGCTTAAAATATATTGAGTTTATTCATTTATCATTTGCTTAAATTTTAATACCCGAAAAGAATATTATTGTCCACTTCAATATTTTGTCGTTTGCTTTAATTCTAATACTGAATTGAATAATCATATCGTTTGCTTTAATATTCTAATAATTAATAAAATAATTTATTAATTATTTAAAAAAAGTTATCACCTTTGGTGACTAAATCTGCTCTTTACAAAGCTTTGCATAGAATAATTTTTTAATTAGATTACTTTTGCTTCTGAATATTCAGTGTCGAGTTTGTTGATCGTTCATATTTCGTTTCAAAAATGTATTGTTTCAGATATACTTTTAATTTTGTTTTCAAAATCATTATAGCTGAAATTGTTTGTTTATCTTCAAAGTCATTGTTCCTTCCTTTGATTATTATGCTATTTAGATAATTTTGGTTCAAAAGATAACTAAAATGATATTTCTTATAAATTCAGTAAAATTTTTACAGTTTTAAGTGACGTTGTTATCGGTCACTTATAACTTTTGCTTACTAAAAATTATTTCTTTTGAGAGCTTATTTTGTAGGGAGAAAAAAAAGAAAGCATATCGACTTAACCATGTAACGCTTATACGCTTACGAAACGTGAATATGAGGACAGATTTTCTTTGTCTTCATACTTGTCTTTTCAATTAATATTGTATAAATGTAATTTATCAATCATGAATTCCTTAGTCCACGAGTCCGGGTTCATTGGGTCTACCAAACTCCTTGTTTGACGAACATGGTTTGGAGGAAAACGTGCCATGAGACGCCCTAGTAATTCCTTTTGCTCATTAATTATAATTAAGCGCTTAGGACATTTTAATGGAAGATTATCAGTTGTTAAGTATAAATCTTGCAGTTTGATAAGAAGTTTTTTTTTTTTTTTTTTTTTTTTCATTGCAAAAATAGAAAGCAGAAAATATTTCATGTCCAAAAGTGACTAGTGCAAAGAATTTACTTATAACTGAATACTAAGGGAAGAAATTGCTTAAATATTAGAGCAATTTTTTTTTTAAGAAAAATTGTATTTATATAGAAACGCAGTCATAATTTTAATTGTGTTACTAAGCTCTGTAGTGTTAGAAAAAGTTTTTAAAACTAGTCATTATTTTAATATTTATTATAATTAGGTTAAATCGTGACTTATTTTACAGCTCTTTTACATTAACCATATATGAAGATAGGTTGCTTGCCCATTTTGTGAAGTTTATTGAAATATTGATAGATTGTTTATAATCATCGTACTTAGAAGCAACACAACTGCAATTATCGACGGAACCTTATAATTTTGAACCTCGGTCAAGTGACGAGGACGACACCTGAGCTGGCACCTCCCTCTCCAAACTTCTACATTACGCCAATGAGAGGACTTGAAAAGTGGACAAATTAATCATACATCAAGCCCGCTACACGACAGGTCTTAAGTGGCATCAGTACTCGATCCCATGACTCGACGGAAACAACATCGTTCAAAGTTCGCGACCATGACCTCTAGGCTACAACGGTTACTCTATTTAGATACTTCTGAATGAAAATTACTTTTAAATTTTCAATTATCCGATAAAAAAAAACAGAATTAAATATTATGGTGTGTTTTTTTATAATTATCATCATAAACTCTGCACTTCTTTTATTTTTCAACAATAGCATGAAAAAAATGAGTACACTACGCTCTATTAACTCCTTATTTCATCAATAATAATTTAAGATTAGGGCTCATTAGATTCGCTACACTAGACGCTTTTGTAAATTGATCTGACATATTCTAAGAGAAGCAATTAGCTCCACCGGATGTGTTTAATCATCTCACGTCGCCGATTATCGTCCTTATTGTTTGCTGAAGAAGGTCAAGTGCAAGCTGAAGTATTTCAACCATCACTTGTATTGCAACGTTTCGTTAAACAAAAAGTAACAGCATTTCAACTTTTGCTGTTGATGTGGACGATAAAGCAGCATTTTTACTTTTTATGATACTAATGATTCTAAAAAAAAGAATAAACAAAACAAAAATATTGGTGAAAGTGAAATATTTTCTGATGTCCCTTTTGATGTATGTTTTTGACAAACAATAACAAAAGATGTTTTTAATACGAGTAGATTTGATTTATTTCTAAGTCATAATATTTACTAGATTAACTCTTCGTCTGAAAACTCAACATTACTTTACTTGGTTAAATATTTCGAAGGAATACTGTTCCGAATAATATAATCTTATTTAAATTAAAAAGAATTACCTGGTGAAATACTAAAGTGAAACTACTTAGCATTGAAATTGCTTTCAATTTGTTAATTGTGTAAAATGGAATACAATTGATATTTTTTCATCAGTGCGGTTTTTCTTTTTAGGTGGGGAATAACGGTTGAGATTGTGTGGAATCTTTAGTTGCCTTTGAATTTTGCTTTCACGCTTTTATTTTTTGAGTTTCTATTACGGTGCAAGCGACAACTTTCAATAAAGAAATTGAAAATTAATATCAATATATAAACATAGTTTGTGTAGATTGTTTTCAATTAATCCATGAAGACTTCAAAAATATTTGAAATTTGAATTACTGAATATTTCATGAAAATAATTTGTTTATACATTTTGTATTTGTAACATAACAGAACTATTTTTCTTGAACATCTAACAAAGCAAAAAAAAAAAAAGAAAAAAAGATAAATTTGCTTGTATAAATAATTCTGAATATTTAATTTTGTAACCTCAAAATTGCTTTGATTAAGTTATGTTCTTAAAATTCTTTGGTAAAAGATGCACGTATCTCCTATACATCTAATTTCATAAGGAAAGAACCAATATATATATATATATATATATATATATATATATGTGTGTATTTAGAAATGTTTTATATTTAAAGTAAAATATTTTCTTTTGAAGAAGGCTATCACATTAAACTGTCAGCAGCATCTCGAATTGTATGATTATTAAACAGATTTGTGTTTCGATTATAATTTTTTTCCCCTTCTGAATGTAATGGGTTTTGACCTGTCACTCAGCAACTACTTACTGTTTTCGATGCTTACGTATGAGATTTAGATTGTGTGACTGAAGAGACAGAAGACGATAAAGTAGCACAAAATCATTTTGTTAAGCAAATTTAATCACTCTTCTGGGTGTTATTAGGTCATTACTCAGAGAAAAAGTCTGTTCAGTAGTGTTATGCGGAACGTCTTAGTCCTTATCTAGAGGAATGTAAGTGTAAGCAATTACTCTTCATTACCAACCGTTATTTCAGGTTTTTTTTTTTTTTTTTTTTTTGAAAAAAAGTGCTTTTTATAATAAAGTGGCGTTGGAATAATTTTTTTTATTCCTTTATTGTTGAACGAAATATGAAATGCGAATAAGATGCATTTTTTTTTTTTTTTTTTTCTCGTGAAGATCAGTCATGTTTTTTTAGGAAAACCCAAAATCTATTGGAAGATTAACGCAAAAAGGGAGAATAATAATAATGAATAAAAAATTATAATAAAATTAATTTGTGTTTGTGTATGCGCAAAATTTTTTCGTTTTTCAAGATTTTTATAAGTATTTAATTTCGAGACAATAAGTACAATGAATGTCTTTTTCTGTAAAATAAATGTATAAATTGATACAGCTGGGGCTGTTTTCTGAAATATCCAAGATACGAATAATGTCAGGAAAGAAACATTCTTACTTTTCCGTGGATTACTAGATCAGTTGTCTAGCAACGATATGGCTAAAAATGACCTTGGTTTTCTTCTAGGAATTCAAGTCCTGAATGTATCATTTGATACATGTTCCCAGAAGAACCTCAAAGAAAACGCAGGTTTGGGAAATGGGAGGGGAAAATAACCGAATGAATTACGAACAGATGGGGACAGCCCTCTCCCCATGAATGGAAAAAAGACTGCACATACGAAACCCCGTTGAAATCCTTTGGACTCCCCCCCCCCCCTCACGGAACTAACGGTGTATATGTCTGGAAGTATTGAATAGCAAGTAATTTCACGTCCTTGGAAGACAGGAGCCTCCGATACCTGTCCTCCGAAGCAGCATTCCTAGACCCTTTGTCTCATGAGATTACCTGTGGCCACTCGCTCACAGAGCCTATGACCCCATGAACAAAGTGACGGGTCGACTTTCCAATTGGTTGCTCACTTTTAATGTAAATCAGATCTTCAAGCCATTTCTCCTTTCGTGCTCCGTTCGGTGCGGTTGTTAGTTGAGCATTTGGCGATGCATTTTGTGTATTTGAAGTGTTCGATACAGTGGATTACTTCATAGTTGTAAGGCGATGGTGGTATGTCTTTCTTTGTTGAAATTTATATTATTGTAAATGAACGGAATACTTTTAATTTTCTGTTTTTATATTTATGTTTATACATTAATACCGTATCTTCATTTTTCATGTGATTAAATAATTTATTTATGTGCTTGTAAAATATTGCAAAAAATATTTATAGCTGTAAGCTTGAGGATTTTAATCAATAATAATAAACAGAAGGTTACTCGCTAGATGTTTTTATAATAGTTTTAATGTGTTCCGGAAAACAATAAATAGAGTATGTTACAAATCAATGTAAAAACACATAGAATTTTTCGCTGTTCCTTTTTTTAATCGTGTTTTATTGAACGCGCATTTTTTTTTTTTTTTTATTTAATTCCCCGTTTGAGAAGATAGTTTATTAATCCACTTTCCTCTACATATTGTTTCATTTGTCCGTTTTTTTCAACATTTCAATCACTATATGTTATTTAGGGCTGTGCAATCGTCATAAAAAGAACACAAGTATCGTGGAGCCGAGTCCTGATTCCACAAGAACCGATTTCCTCTGAACGGAATTATACAGATTGCTGCTCGGTTAAATTCGTTTGAAACTCAAAATCTTCAAGTGGCGAGATGTGGAAGTTTGGTGGAAGAGAGAGAGAGAGAGTTATTAGTTTGGAAATCGTTTGAATAATTTAAACGTGGTTCGAAAATATGAGATTCGTCCTCAATAGCCCATTGTGTTTATCTATAGAGTCACGTTAATTTAAAAAGGCAAATAAATTAATTTAAATGCCTTTTATGAATATATAAATTGGGGAAAACTTTCCGAAACTTAATTGTTACGAGCTCGTATTTTTTCACCTCTTACACATACTTTAATGGTTCTCTCAATTAACACTACATGTTATTTAATTTAGGTTAAAGTACTAGTGATTAAAAGGTTGTGTATGTAACACTTTTGGAAGATATATGTAACGATATTTTATTCGATGTTATTGCATGCAATGATTTTATTTACTTTTGACTTTCTTACCTTCTGATTACCTTCTATTTCTTACCTACCCTCTGATATATATCGTAATTTACTTTTTGATGAGTTAGCAACAAATTAAACTTAAGATAACACACAATACATAATACATCAAATAATAAAATTTCTTCGATTGCTATTCTAAATTATTCAGTAATAACTCAAAAAAGAACAACAGGTTTTGCAAAATATGTTGATATTTTATTTATGAAAACCATTGAGAATAATTTTATGGAAACATGTGTTCGAATAAAATAACAGCAAATGAGAGCCCTTTAAGTTAATGTAATAAATAGAGTGAGATATTTTGTTTAATTTGTAGCTAATTCTCGAAACAATTGTTTGTTTAAAAATATGTTTTTCTGTCAGTTATTAAATAATTATCTGTTTCTTTTACCATGAGTTATATTTTATGAATTATATCACATTTCTTAATTGTGTTTCATAGTAAAAAACTGGCAGCTTTTCGAAATACTTTTTTAAATGAAATTTAGACTTACGCTTATTAGTTGTAAGTAATTTAAGAGTATAAAATTATTATGAGGTGCTAATTACAAGAAATTATTCTTCGATTTATTTTACAGATCGTGATAAAAGCTCTGATTAAAATGGTTTGCATAGGTTATACTTTTTTAATGGCCCCGAATTCTCAATGAGCCACACATATCTGATTATAATGTCTTTTTTTTTCGAGTAATATTTTTTATAATAATATGTTATATCTGTAGTTTGTTAAATATAAATAATAAATAGTCGGAAGCTTCTTCATAATACAACAACGTATTAAAATATTATGTATAAAATAATAAACTGATTTAATATATTATCTTTCAAATTATGTTTTTGGTGTGTTATCTACAGTTATTTTGAAATACCATCTTCGTGAATGTGATAAATGCTGTTTTTATTATTATTATTCTGTTGATGAATCGCTTACTATTTCACTGTCGATAAAGGACGTTCACATTGCAGACAATTTGTTTGACAAGTACGAACCTGTTTCGTCATGTTAAGACCTTCCACTTGTGGATACTATCTGAATTAACGAATAAATCGCGTGAGTGTGGAAGAACTGGACCGAAACTCATTGTTCTAATCATACTGTATTGTCTCTGTATATGTTGGGAAAATGTAAACAACTTTTTCTACGATCTCTCTTTCTCTCTGAGCAATTATTTAATTTTGTTTTGTTTTGTTCTTAAGGTATTCAGACTTTATTGTAGATTTTTTTTCTCCCGTTCTAATATTATTTGTCAACTGATATGTATATGTGGAATTAAATTACATACATCGTGAAATGTAGGACATGTTTTCCCGCTCATTTCTGTTTTAGAATATGCCCTCAATCAAGTCCTATTTGAATTTCTATATATTATTCGTAGTTGCTTTAGTAGATAACGAAGGGATTGCATTTCATATTAGACAGATCATAGCTATTCTGAAGATTCTAAAGTAACCAAACTATTTTATAACATACCAAATATTGTGAAAATTTTGCTTCTATTTAACCTTCTAAACATTAAATTTTGATTCTGATGTTATCAATCTGTGTATCATCAACTCCTGTGAGTATATGCGTGTCAATTAAGGAAATAAACTAAATGAAATCATTCATTTAATTTAAGAATGAAAATCATTTCTTAAAATGTCTCTTCAAAATACGCTCCTTAGAAAAATTGCTTAACAACTTCTGTACCATAAACGGCTGTTCCAAACAATCATATCCATCAAGAAAATTAAGGAGCTCCCTGCAGAAAATGATGGTAACTCGATTGATTTTACTCTTTGGGTTTGTTTTAGTTGAGGGATTTGCAATATAACAGCAGATGTCATCATGAGTCTGGAAAGCATTTAAATCCATTGAAATGTTTTTTCTTACGACCGAGAATAAATTTTTGAAACTTATTTTTTTAAGTATTTATGTATATTTTTATTAGAAATTTTAATTTTATCTGCTCAGTTTTGAAATCTGAATTAAGTTTACTTTAATTCTTTCTCTCACACACTCAGATACTAATTTCAGGTCCATCAAAACATAAAATACAGACATACAATATTTATAGATATTTCTGTCTTGTACTCATTAGCATTATTTTTGAAAAAAGAGTTCTCTAATTTACTCTCTAAAAAAAAACTACCTTATTACTGTTAAGAATACTAATAGAACTTCAATAATACCTAATAGATCGAAAATATTTGGCTATTTTTCCAGGTCGTTAGGCTACCTTGATTCTTGTAATTTTGAAAGTATAAATTAATTTTAATTATGGAAAAATCTTTTAAAATATTGTGACTTTCAATTATATAATCTGAGATGAGAAGGTAAATTAATTTTTACTTAACTGGAACCTCATATTTTTGGCCATTGCCGTCTGAAAAGTCTGCATTTGTTTACCTATAAATCAGAAAGAGGCTATGGAAGTTGGAGAATAATTACATGACCGCCTGCCTGTGAGTGTATATATAAAATTTGTTTCATTTAATTAAAGTTTTAATTTAGATCAGATTTTTTTTGACAAAATATCTTAAAAAAGTACAAATAAAATATTTTAATGACTATTAAGGACTAAAATTATTAAAAACGATAAATTAAATATTTTTTTTTCTGTTATATTACGACAAATCTCGAATAAAAAATATGTGTGTGTGTGTGATTCCACACAAATTACAACTAAGTATATTTGTTATTGGTGAAACATTTTATCCAGACTGATACTTAAAATGTATTACGAGTTATTTTCCATACAAGATAAGATCGAGAATGATATTAAAAAAGATTGTAAATATTTTGAAATCTTTACGTCTTGCCCGAATAATTTATTGAAACTTTCACCTACAGTGTATAACAACGATCCTTTTGTACAGGGATATAATTTATAGCTTTTTCCGACCTTGTGATGCGATAAAAATGATTATTGATTAATATAATAATGTTTCAGTCAACCTTCTTATCAGTAGTTCTTCTGGTGAATGACCATAAAGTATAGCTTTACTCAAGTGCTAACAAGTCTTTATTCAAGAATTAAACAGCAACGGATAGGATAATGGAAGTCGGTTTGCTGTAAAATTCCGATGTTCGGATGAAAATAATTAATGAATAAATTTTATTATTTTTAAGTCATTACTTTTATGCTTTAAATTATGAAAATGATAGTTTCCTTGTGAAAATATACAAGTGATAGACAAAATAACGGAAGAACTTGCGATTGGAGTATTATTTTTGTCAATATGGTGTTGTGTTATTGTTTAAACTAATACAGTTCATGTAACTCAATTTAAAAAAAACAGTATACCTTTTTCAAAATCGTTCTCGTATGATTTCTTTTCGTAAGCATTTAAAGTATATGCATATTATCATACTAGGAACAATGTAACTGAATAGTGTTTATTTCAGTTAAATGGTTTAATATAAAAAAAAAATTCTAAGTCCAAAAAAAAGGGTGGGGGGGTCCGGTAATGCATATTCTTCTAATATAAAAGAAGTTTCGTTAGCTTTTTTTTTTTTTTTTTTTGATAGTTGGTATGTAAATTAAAGGCGTCATCGAAGTTAATGATAATTAAAGGTTTATATAAAGTAAAAATGAATTTTAAAGTATGGAGTGATGTAGATATTTTAATAATACGATAATTAGTGGCAATTTATATTATTGATTTTCCACCGTATATAATAACTCACGTAGAATTGTGTTGCTTTTTTATTTCCTGATTACTACTAGGAATATAATCCACAGCTGGCCATTTTCATAAAAATATCTTGCTATATTGAGGGGAGAAAAATCCTTAATAGTTCTTGTTTTTTCCCCTTTTACCACCGAACTATTTGGAATACTGGTGTTTCCCCTTATAAAGAACACTTGCATAATATAGATTAATAAAGCTAAATATGAAGATAACGTTTATTTATATCATAAACTTGATTCTCAAAGATGTTTTATCACATTTGTCATCATATGGTGCACATGTACTGATATTAAGCTAATCAGATAGAGAGATTAGAAATATATATATATATATATATATATATATATATATATATATATATATATCAATGCTGATTTATATCACAGTTTATTCACGAGATTCTCAAATCAAATAACGTCATAAAGTAGCCCAGAAGGTTAAATGATGGGGGAAATTAGGAAGAAACTATTACAGTATGACCACCTCGACTTTGATATCTCTCATTCTTGGTATTGCATATTAGGTGGCCAGCAGTGTATTTAAGAATTAAAGGTTTATATTTTTAATTAAATACAAAATTACTGTTTTAATTATATCTTGAATTTCCTTTTTCAAATATATATCGCATAGGAAATGAATTAAGAAACGCACCAGTGTGCTTGCATGTTTAATATTTAAATAATCAATGTGTACAAGAAATTCTCTCTAAACTTCATTACTTACTACCTGCTTCAGATTTTACAATATGTTGAAATTTAAAGAAGCATAATGTGTAAAAAGGGGGAAAAAACAGGAATAATAGAAATAAGAAGCAACTTGAGATGGTTAAAAACGCGCTACTCGAAGTAAATAACAAGAGAGGGCGGGGAATCTGTCATTTATCAAGTGTTACGTGATCCTGAACATAAAATGACAAAAAAAAAAATCCTGTTCCGAAAAATTCCTGGATTATAAAGCGGAATTACTGAGGCATCATCACGTAAACAAAAAGCTGGGAAAGATTGTGTCCCATCAACTGAATAAGGTTACCAACAAGTGATAAGGCTTTCATGTCTAACATATTAAGCAAAGAAAAACCTTTTTCGTGAAGTAAATAAAAAAAAAAAAAAAAAGATTTTAAGATTTAGATAAAATGTGTAATATGGTTCCAAATATAATTTTTTCCGATTCCTGCTTTTGTTTGCTTTAGTGACCTTAGATGATTGAGAAATATATCAATTTTAGAAGTTTGGGATTTAAAATTATAACAAATTGCATCGAAGGAAATAACTGTAAAAGAGTAAAGAATCTTATTAAAGTAGAGAGAAAAATATATTTGTACATGGAACATTGTTCTTATCTATAAACGAATTTCTTGTAAATCATTTATAAGTGGGATTTTTTTTTCTTTTTTCCTCCTCCTTTTTTTTTTTTTTTTTTTTGTGCTTGATAATAGATGGCAGGTTGTATGATTTTACTTCAATAACTACAATTATATTGACACTAAAATCAAAAAAATTGGAAACCACTTTTTAATGGAGAATTGTTATACAACAATCAAGACAGGAGAATATATTATTATACATAATTTTTTTTAAGTTCCTACAAAAAAGTAAAAATTATATTTTTATTATCAAATGAATAGCGGTAACAGCCTTGCGAGACAATTTATGAGGGGAAAAAACGGTTTTAATATTTTTTGTAATAAAATATGTAAGATTCTTAAGCTCTGTACTGAAATGTATTGCACTGTATCTACGTTTAAATTTTTACACAGGAGTTTGAAAAAAAAAAAAGGTGAAATTAGAAGAAGTCAAATATTTTATAATGTAAATAAAAGACGTGTGTGTCACCCTTGATTTTATAGTATTCAGAGAAATATGTAGCTGTTAAGAAAATTTTTATAAGGAATATTTTTGTAACAGTGATGTTACTCCTAAGTAATATCACCAATCACATTTTTATCTAAAATTTTTTAAAGCAATTAGGATTTAATAAATTTCGTAAATAATAAACAAAATTAAAAAACCGGTAAATAATGTTTTTAAAATAAAAAATAATTAATACCCTAGAATGATAGCAACTGTTTCACTATGTTTTAAAAATTAAGATTAAAGGCCTGTATCCTTGACAAAACAGAAAATTGTACTTAATTCATTAAAAATGCTGGACTTATATGTCTTATATATAGGGTAAAATGTACTCGTATGTGATGAACTCAACTTTAGTCACGTCGTTAAACCCAACCTCTCATCTTTTTTTCTAAACAAGAGTTAAAAACTGAATTCTATGAACATTTTTGTTTTTGGAGGATATTTCATAATATTCAAAATGGACGTTTACTTGCCGAATGTAATAAATTCAAACAAACTAATAAAATAAACATTCTTAGCTTCTTTTGAAATAAATAATTTTGAAAAAACTGGAGACCAGGATACTGAAAATTTCTCAATATATTTAACTGAACTATTGTAAAGAAATCAAATACCAATTCGAAAATGTTTTCAACTAAAAAAATAAAATAAAATTGGATTCGAGGAAAATTTTAATTTTAGATTAGTTTGAAATAATTCTTTCAAAACTAATATTGTTTCTGGAAGTGTTGAAATTGTAAATCAATGTAAGTGAATTGTAATGGGAATATAATTGCTCAGGGTATTGAATAATAATTGGAGAACTTAGAAGTTTAAATTGTCATTATTGCCGCAAAAAGGAAGAAAACGTCAATTTGTAAGCTTCCTTAAGCTTTCAAGCGCATGATTTATGGCTAAGCGCTTAATTTCGTCTGTATTCTATATTTAGATTTCCCCTCCAAAAAAGTGACTGAAAAAATACGTTTCTGCGTATATAAATATAACAGCTGAGAGAGGAAAAAAAATGCTTGGAAAAACATGTGGTGAAAAACTTGCTCTTCTCTCAGCTAACTTACGAGAGAGTGAAGTTTCCATTCTGTAATCCCCCTTCAAAAAAAAAATAAGATACAAAAATAAACTTTTCTCGTATTTGAGCCTTAATGTGATTACCCATCGTGGTAAATTCTGCGTTTTCAGTCTTGGAAAAATAACTACTCACTGTTTCAAGTAGAAGAGCCTCAAATGTAGGTTCTTTATTCATATAAAAACCATCTTCCTGTTCTACCCCCCCCCCTCCGCCGTTCTTCTTTAGCATCTAGGGGGGAAAAGTGGATAAAAATAAAAACCGAAGAACAATAACATTTGGCACCCATTGCGTTCATTTACCTTCTATTCTTTTTGCTCTCGTTGTACCAGATGAGCATTTTAAAGATCTTCGGGTTAAAATTACCTATCATGCTTGATCCTTCTGTATTGTTGTAAGTAACACAAAATAACACAATTCGATAGCCGAAAGAACTTCTTTTTGAATCGGGGCTGCCAAAACACTCAGAAAATGTAGAGAGATAACTTTAGAGATCTAACGAGATTTCTTAAATATTTTTTTCCAGTTTATATTTTTGTTATCTGCTTTTATAGTACAACAAATATAAATGATTTTATTTTTTAATTCTATCTGTTCTCAGTTTTACCATTGCTTTAATTTTTAAAATTTTTGTGCTTTTTTTTTTTTTTTTTAGTATTGACTCACATCCAGTGTTTATATTTCCCCCCTCTAATTTATAGAAGTTTAGACTGTTTGTAACTTTTTATTGCTACGCATTTTTCTGTGTATCCGTCTTAACCATTTTGTTAAATTAAAAGGTACTTTTAGTTCTAATTAATCCCTTTTTCATTCTTAATATCATAATTGTCTTCCTTTATTAAGCTTTCTGGGAAAAATAATCAATGTTTTTGATTATTTATTTCACAGTTTCACTGCAGTTTTGAATCAGTGTTGTTTCATTCTCAAAATTTGTGTCAATGCTTACTGCTACTTTTTATTTTTTATTCATTCCGATCTTATGATGTAAAATAAGATGTAATAATTATAAAAGTCACATTAAATAAGTTAAAATCCTAAATATATCATAAATGATGTTTTACATCTAAGTAGTAAAATGACTAATTTTCATTAATATCAATGAAATATGAAAATTAAATATCTTTATTAGTGAATGAATATTTGAGATTAAAAGATACGAGTTGGAATAAAATGATACTATTTAATATTCAATAATATTTATACAGACAGTTCCTAATTCAGTCATACAAAATTTGGAAAACTATCCGGTTTAAATTGAGCCAGAGATTTCAGATTGTCTTAACTCATTTGCTCACACAACATAGAGACCAGTACCTTTTTTCAATCTTAACTCACCTTTTCTTTATCGAGTCTTAGCTCGCAGCTCTGAAGATGTCAATGTTGTAAATGAGTTTTTAGTTTTGCTAAAGCAGCATAACATGCTTTGACCCACCAATAAATCAAATCAGTAGATAACGGATACAAAAATTCAACATTTGTGCAACAAAAGATAAGTAGATCGTAAGTCATCCACAGTGATTAACTTGACATCTTATGCTTTCGTTGACATTTGCGAGAAAACGTACTTCGCAACGCATCTTGTTAATTAATGATAATTCTTTTGATTCTTTGTCAAATTTTGATTTCCTTTATGGAGATGTTATATTGTCTTAGTAAAATAAATTGTTGTGTGTGAGTGTTCAATGTTTTATAAAATTAGAAATTCGACTATAAACTGAAATAGCTAACGAGCTTGAAAACTGCAAAACTTATTTCTTTAATGTGAAATAGTCTTATATTTTATTATTTCTTTAAGGGGTTTAAGGCGTTAATTTCTTTCATATCACTTAGCTTTAGTTTTAGGGCCGTGGTAGCCTGGTGGTCAAGGTCGTGGACTAGCGATTGGCGGTTTTCGTTCAGTCGCGGGTTCGATCCTTGGCCTCCAAAGACCCACCGTGTAGCCGGGGCTGATGCACGTTAAATCTGTTCGGGGCCCAAAGTCCTCCCGTTGGCGTGGTGTGGATGTTAGGAGAGGGGGGTGCCAGCTCAGGTGTCGTCCTCGTCACTTGACCGTGGTTCAAAATTACGAGGTCCGTCGCCAATAGCCCTCGTGTTGCTTCTAGTGCGACGTTAATAAAAACTAAACTAAACTAAACTAGCTTTAGTTTTAGTAATTTATCTATGCATTCTCAATATTCTCAAACAACTTGTGGATTTCAGCAATGGTAAATCGATGTTGAAACTTTTTTCACACATTCAAAAATTATAGAGCCTATTTTGTACCATTTATAGATGTTTGTTTCTACTTGTGTTCATTGCAGTAAAATCCTAATTATTATATTCTGCACATCGTTTCAGAGTGGGAATGAGTACTTTAAACAATCATTATTAATTTTATCTTTAAATAGATGTATTAATTACTGAAAATTCCAAGAAAAATTTTAGCTTGTGAACTATTTAATTAACTTATTGTATTTTATACTAATTTTTTGTAGTTCACAATTCCCAATTTTCATTTTCCCAATTCCTTTCTAATGATTTAGTTGCATTACTTTGTCTTGTTTCATCACTTGGAGAAACACATGCGTTCTCAGAAGAGGCTCTTGTGCTCACCTTTTTATTTTGAAAATGAATCTCGTTTTTCATCGCAAGTGACCGAGGATCATGAAACATTTAAGGTATCCGTACACCTTCGGAAAAAATTTTCTGAAATACATTGATATTTGCTATCAAAATATTTTTTAGTGCTAAAGTATAACCTAAAACTATGAATAAAAAATTTAATAATCTGCTTTTAATTCAAAAAAAAAAAAATTGGGGAGTGGAAAACATTGTGAAAATAGTACATTAATTAATTATCAGAACAACGCTCATAACTCAAAAGTAAACAAAAATATCATCATTCTGTAAATTTTATCTTATTCATCATAACATTTTTTGGGGTTGGTACTACTTTCATGATGAAAATCATATTACTACAATTTTTATTGTGTTTCGAGTCAAATAACAATAAAAAATCAAAAAAGATTTATAACAATACATGATTTACACCTTTGTTACTAAAAACATATTAATTTTACAACCGTAAAAGTAGTAGGAGTTCTTAAAAACTTTATAAGGAAGATACTTGCAAAATTTAAATTAATTTGGTTCATAACTTTTTCTGATATCTACGTTGCCATATGCAAATATGTCGAGAAAACTCATTTTGAGAAAAATAAAAAACAAAATTTCAAATGCAATTAAAAATTAGCTACCGAGTAAAATTCAAATCCCTATAGCTTAAGTTCTAAATAAGGTATAAGCAAAATTCAAACACTATTCGAAAGAAGAAAAAAAGTTTAAATTTTAAACTGACTTTAAAATTAGAAAATTGAAAATTTTGACAAAAATGATGTTTTAAAGGTGTACGGATACCTTAAGTAAATTCACAAATTTTCCTTTTTTTTTTTTTTTTTTCTTTTCATGCCTCTGCTAAATTTTATTGTCGCTTCTCTATGTCTGGAAAAAATGCTCATTACACTTCAATCTTGGAGTTTTTTGATTTAATGTTTTTCATTGTTTCCTAAGTAGAAAAAAAAACCCATTCAAGTTAATAAATGCAATGATTTTCACAAAAATAAATAAATGAAGAAAAGTTTTTATTAATGCATGTTGATTTAATTTGATTTCTTTGAGTATTTTTTCTCAATATGTGTTGACTTCAAGTGATTATATAAGAATGTTAATATGCATATTATTCGTATAAAGCGTTAAATATTTTATGTTCTTGTCTCTTTATTTTACATTGCTGTAGCAAAGCTTTGCATCATGCAAAAGCTGTTTTAGTATTTGCGATAAATTCTACTTTCTTCAAAAAGAGAAAAAGGGATTCATAATTATCAATTGCTCTCGTTGAAAAATATGCATCACAAGCCTTGGAAATAAGAGCTTACATATTAATGTAAATACTCGTAGTTACATATTGATGTAAATGACAATTTACATATTGATGTAAATGACAATTTACATATTGATGTAAATACTCGTATAACTTGATTGTTATAACGTTAGAATTAGTGTTTGATTTAATGCATTTTATATATTAAGATTATTAAAGTTATAGTATGTAACCAAGAAATACTATTATTAATAAAAATAAATAATTAAAAGTGTTTTCCCCCTCCTTTTACTTATTTCACTGCGAGTTAAAAATTATCGAAAAGCAGAAAAAGACTTTTACTGGCTTATAGTATGTAACTACTTAATATTTTAGCTCTACTTAATATTTTCCTCATATTTTTTCAAACTATCTGATTTAAAGTATTCCGTTGGTGTTGTGTGGAACTTTGAAGAGGGAAGTGCCGAATCAGGTGTCATCCTCGTCACTTGACTGAGGCCCAAAATTACGAGGTCCAACGCCGATAGCCCAACGTGTTGCTTCTAAATATAACTTTAATAAACAATCAATCAATCAAATCTGATTGAAAATAGTTACGTAAAAAAAAAGTACGTTATATATATATTGCATTTTAATAAATGACTTTTCTATGAATGAAGTACTAAGAAAAGATGAAAAACAGATATATGATTAAAACTGATTTTTTACAAAAAATATTAAACATTACAAGACCAAAATAAATGTTTATCCATTTTTTTTCGATGCTTCTACTATAGTTTTTACGTTTTATTTAAAACTTGATAAAAAATAATGAAACGTGTTAATATATGCGCACATTACAACGAGTGAACCCGGATACTGAGTCATCATGTAGTCAAAGGGCTTTTTCCACTTTTTTTTTTTTTTTTTTTTTTGAATCCATCCATCTTCTTCAAATCGTTTATCACTCCCTCCCAATTCGCACTTTTTTCTCAATCGCCTGACCTATCTCTGCTGCTCGTATTTGACACAGAGACGTCTTGGTGTATATATTTTAGATAAGATTTCGTCTTCTAAATCGGAGGAAGTTTCATTTTTGGCGTCCAGGCGAATCGTTCATTTCTTTTTCTTTGATGCTTTTTTACTTGTCACTTGAAAAAATTCCGCAAGGTATGAAACATTGTTCAGGCATTTTTTGAACTAGCTTTATTTATTTATTTATTTGGTAGTTTTATTTGTTAAAATTTTCAATGATTGATTGTTTAGATTGTTGGTTTTCTTATTTAACTTATATCAGATAACTCTCATACACTTTAAGATTCTATGTTTTGAAGTCATATAAGAGACAATATAAAAATTGCTTATTACAAAATTGCAAATTTCATGTGTCTTAATTCTTATGTAAATATAAATCTGTTTGTGCATGCTCATAACTTAATTTATATATTTGTTATCTTATATTTAGTTGATTAAAGTATTAGACTATTGACTTTAGATGAATATATATATATATATGTGTGTGTGTGTGTTTGTTTGCGTGCTGCTAAATGTTAGGTTACATTTTGTTTATTGTAAATATATTAGGTTTTCCTATGTCAGAATAGTGGATAAAAATTAGACATATTCTCGCAATGTACAGTTAAAAGACGTTTATTTCATCATTTTGCAAAACCTATTGATTATTAATTCTTTGTTGTTTCTGAGTTATTTGTTCAGGAAAAGTAAGGAGTTAAACGAAAAATCCGATTTCAGAATAATTGTGTATTCGGTTTCATTGATTCCTCTCACTAGTAGTAAATATATTATCATTATAATAATTTCTGTTATTAAAATGTTCTTCATCATTAAGTGTTTCATTTAAAGTATTTCGATAAATAAGACATTTTAATTTTAAAATAGTAATACTAAAGTTTTTTTTAAGACCATTCCATACCTTTAATGTATTTTTTTTAAAATAAAAGTTATATTTGTTTGTAAGTGTGTAATAATTTTTGGGCATTTTTATACATATGCTTTATGATAATTACTATTACTTATGTTGTTACTTTCGGAAGTATTTTCACTCTTTCGTTTATTGATTTCTTTTTGTTCAAGAATAAGTTGCACGCAGTAATTTCCTTGCTTGAACTTATAGATACTTCAGTTGTACTTTTTTTACTAGCAAAAAATTGTTTGTTTAAAATATCTTACAAATATTATTGAAACTCATAATATTTTTTTTTAAAAAAAATATTACTAAAGGATTCTCCTATCAGATTGTTTTCACGTTAATAATGTCACTTTTCGATATATTCATTTATATATATGTATGAAAAATCTTAAGACTTTATTTTTAATATTCTGCGCGCATTTGTATGCTGAGCCTTACACATAAAACTTTTATTAAATTTAATCATAAAATAAAAATTACCGTAAAATAGTTTTAAATAACAGCACAGAGAACTTCTATTAAATATTCAAGTCCATTAAAATTCAGCAATAAAAAACTTTTTTTTTTTATCAAATAATAAAATTTTGATGAGTATTACGTATCACTCAGTAATTTAGCTTAAAATAAGAATAAAGTATTGTATTACTACTTAATTTATTTCCGAGTAAATATATATAATAGGAATTGTGATAAACAGGAGCTTGTCACTATATTATTTTAAGTTAGTACCTTGAATAGATTGCAGTCTTTTCCAGATAATTCAGATCAATACTAGAGAAGAAAGAAGCTATATATCATACGAATGAAGAAACTTCTGCAAGCTAAAAAACTGGAATTTGTAATAAAAATATTGTGTTTGAGTCCTCAGTCCCTCATCCCCCTCATAGAAAATCGTGTGTCACTGTACCTCAGTACACATCTCTCACAAGCTGCTAAAACGAGATCAAAGGATGTAATTATTCTATGTTTGCTCGCATTCTCCTGCTTCAGGGAGGGAGGAAGGTTTATCGTTACCCGCAAAACGTTGTCTTGAGAAATTCAAACAGTCGTGCTTGAGAACGAGCGAACATTTGGAATTTCCCCCACCATTTCTCACGAAATGACCTTTCTAGGCCACAAGCGTGAATAATGCAGACGTTTTCTTTGAATTCTTATAGGACTGGAATGGCATTTGTATCGTGAACCCATTTATTCCAATAAAATTGTAGATATTTTTTAAGACAACTCCAACTGTGAAGGCAGGGGTCGTTTCCTGACGATTATAGTTTCCTGTACTTTGAATGAATCAAGTTTAAAAAATCGTTGCTGACTCTCAGAGTTTTCAAAGTATTTAGTAATATCCCCTTAGAAGGATAATCTGCTTTTCTTTTCTTATTAATGCATTTATCTCTTTCGGTTAGTTCCATTATTCGCTTGCTGTGATTCAATGCTATCATTCTTGTAATTTCTGAAATCAAAAATACTTCTATTATTCTTTGTTCTATCAAACGCAATTGATTTTCTTCATCGACCGAAAGAAGTATTTTTGGAAAAAATTAAATTTGACTAAACGTTTGAGTGAAAATAAAATTGTAATATTTTTACTGTGCGATTTATTTTATCTTTAATGTAATGTGTGCTCAACTGAAATTTATTTTGTAACCTGTTGGAATTTTTTTTTTCTTGATATGAAACTTTCTTATGTCCGACTTTTTTAAAAAAAAAAATTATCGATCTTTCATTACTATTCTTTAATTTTACGCGAACGCGTAATTTATTTATTCATACATAGAATTATTTTATTTTTAATAGTGATTTTAAAACTCTGTTACATTAATAGTTTTGTGACATTCACGTAAAAAATTAGTAAAATGCAGCGATAGAATATTTTAATTATAAATAGAGTTTTTGTTCTCTAATGTAATTCTTTTCGATATTATTTATCATGAGTTTCTGGTAGGATGGTATCTATTTTTTCTTCATTAGAAGGTTAGATACTATTTTAGTTACTGTTTTCATATAAATCAAAATCTGGATCTACCTCAGCTGCTTGAAAAATTTTCATGTAAGTGTTAGTGAAAAATTTTGAACTTATGAAAATTTTGCAGTACTCTATCGAAGGTATTCATCGAAAATCTATTTTTTATCTAGGCTGTTCGCTAGTCCCCTGAATTTGCTCATGCTTGGAGTGTAACCTTATTTTTAAGATTAACTTAAATAGTTCCGACCAACCAGTCACAACCAAGAACTAATAGTTCATTTCATGTAGCTAGTTAATTAAAAACAGCGCTCAGTCTAAGAGGTATAACAAAAGTAAGTTTCAACTAGATGTAAACAGAATAATAAGTTATTGAAATAGGAAGAAAATGTAAGATGCAACTGTATAAGAACTCTCGATCTGTTGAAATTTGGAAATTGCCCTAAGCCTCAAATCGTTGGGATCCTATTTAAATCCACTTCAGCTACAATGTTAGTTAGTGATACTTTTACAGTAAGAAGTATAATTTATCTCTCCTTCTTTCAACATTAATATATCCTCCCAACTGCATCTAAGAACACCGTTTATATATTAAACTAGAAAATACAATTCACCCCAGTTCTTAACGATGTTATGACCCTATGCGGCCACCCAGTAGGATACAACGTTTGTGTGTCAAAAGATGGCACTGTTATCTTTCTTTTTTTCAGAAGTAAAAGAAGTAGAGTTTGTAATAGTGTTTTTTTTTTAAAGTAAGTACCGTTTCGATGCTTAAAAAAAAGGGACAGTTTTTCTACTATTTTATTTTTATAAGAAAACGTGTTCCTTTTTCTATTATTCATCACTTTTATCTCCACTATTAAGCCACTTATCATGTCGTACAACCAGCTTCTGGATTCCACCCTCATTGAAATCTTCCTCCTTATGGGACCACTGCATCACAGCCGTTAAGAAATCATCAGCCTCGTCATTGCGCTGGGTGCCAGATCAGGACTATATTGAGGGTGATTAAGTTGCTCCCAGCCTCATGATGTGATAAGATCTTTGTTCAACGAGCCATGTGTGGATACTCAGTGCACATGCGTGGAATGGCGACTGCAGCGCTGCAGCTGCTATATTAAAAACGGAACTTACTTAAAACATGCCTAGTATATAGAGCATATAGTGAGAATTGAATAAAATGCTGTCTCTCAAATGACGATCTTAATTTGTTGTCGAGATTGAAGTTAAGGGCCTTTCCCCAAACAATAGATGATTCACGTTAGAGTATATTTGCATAACTTCGGGAAATGAACGTAGACTCGCTGAAATAATAAGAATTCATTTAATAGAATAGAATCATTCAAATTGTATCAACAATGAAGGACCTTACATATATACCATAGTTTGAGAGCCATTGATTTATAGCTTCAAATGAAATAAAAATGCCTGTGTATGTCAACGACGAATGTTGATTGTCTTAAAACGTATAAGCAAAAGGCATAACTGTGTCTTAACTTTTAAAACTAACTGTTAAATCACTAAGTTTCATGAATAACAATGTAAATATTGTTCTAAATAAAAATTCAGGGAAGGAATAAGAATGAAATATTTTTTTAATAATTTTCTAGAACACACAATGGGCTCCGAAAATTTCCTACCTAGATTCATTTATAGATAAGAACCAAGTGTTTTAAATGTAGAATATAAGTTTCATTTTCTGTTTTGGGAAAAAAAATAAGTCCTTCTTCTAAATCTAAGAAACGCGCTAACTTAGAACTCGGTTTTTATAATTTAAGCAATTTTGTATGGATCACTTTTAAGAAAAAAAGCAATGGACCGTTATGTAAACAATTGGATATAACAAACTCGGTGAACCGAATCTTCGAGACAACCTCTGTTTCATTCTCTTTTCACACCATTTCCACTTAAATGTTTAAATAACCGAGTTTTTAAAAATTTTTAAAGCTACGGTGCTGTAACGCTAGTCTTAAAGTTGATGATTTGTTGATGGAGTTCGCAGTCACGCATCTGTTGCATTTTCCCTCCCTTGAGGAAGCTAAAAATATTCTGCTATAAACAACTTCAAAAAAAAATGTTCAAAAAATCATGAAGGTGCAATTTCTTTAGCATTTTTTCTTAAAAAGTAGAGATGACGCTTCAGCCGACAGAAGCTCACTAGAGCATTTTATTCAATCATAACTCGACTTTCACTTTTCAGTGAATTAATGTTCTATTTGTTAATCAAAAACATTAACACTTTTTTTTCGACATTAATTTTACGTTTGAATATTAATGATTCTGGTATTTTTTTTTTTAAAAAAAACTAATGTACTTTTTGAGCTTGGGGGATTTTGTTATAACTATTTATATCTTATTCCTAATTAAAACTCTCACAATGCCTCCAACGGAATTAATTTATGTGCCTTGTAGCAAAAAATAGTAAAGTCTTACATCAACAATTTCCGATTGAATTTTTTCGTGATGATACAAATGATACTTTTACATCTTCGAGGTTTGAAGAAAATTTTTCAATAGTTTTAGTGATAATAATATAAAATGAAAATAGTTATGATTATTACTTAACCTTGGAGAAGGATATACATACATACATTTTAATTGTGTCATCAGTATTTAAATTATACAGACAACAATAGCTCTTCCTTTTTTTTGTACAAAGAAATGTTTTGGGTATTTTTTTTTTTTTTATTCTTTCTAAATATAATAACATCTCTTAAAATAAGTTTACAATAGTTTGAGCTAAGAAATCGTGCATAAATGCTCACGATGAATGTAAAGATTCAAAAATCATATATTTTATAAAACATTTCTGTTGTACATTTTAGTTTATATTTTCCCACGAATATTTTTCTTATTTTCATTCTTAGAGATATATTACCGTCTCTTTCTATGATGTATATCATTAAGCTTCATTTTTTGTTCAATGCAACTGAAGGTGAAACGAAAAAAAAGGTAGCCATGTTCTTGGATATATGCAAAAATCCATTAAGTTCTATACTTCTTGGAGAAGATATATTAATCTAATTCATAATTTCGAAATAATGTAATTTCCGTAAAATGTCGGGACTTTTAGACTCAGATATTTCAAAATGCAATGAAATAAGGCTTGATAAATCTTCCATTTCTAGAATAGAACGTTACCGTTTATTCCTTTCTCAAATTTTAGAATTATCAATACATAAATTAATAAAATCTAATTTCTACATAATTTAAAAAAAAAAAAAAAGGTTCTCTGTATCTGTTGGGAACATTTATTAAACTCATTTACACTTCAAAATGGTAATGAGGAAAACAGTTAAAATATTAATTTCAATGTGTTCTAACACAATTCTTGAAATTTATATGTCCTTCCTGAACAGGATCTGACTGTCCTTTCCTTTTTGGGCTGTTTAAACAACTTTAGTCGTGTTTAAAACTAGACTGCTCATGATTTCATTAATCGCCCAAATTGTTTAATGCTTTCTGACCAGACGTTTTCCATTGGACAACGTGCTAACATTAGATAATTTCCACCTCTAACCAGCGTGGTAGAAGGAAAGGAGGGTTGGAAAGATATAATTTATTAACGGAAATAGCTCACCATTAGGGTTTTAAGGGGTGGTCAATTTGTGGGCTTTAGTCGAGCAAAAAAAAGTATCGCTTGGATTCTCTGCAACGATTTATCATCCTTTCTGACTTTTTTCGACCCTCTCCCTCTATCATAATTCGTGTTCGATCAACGAGCTGAGAAGAAAAATGCATCAGTGTTACACTTTAACCTTTTAACGGTACTACCCTCCCCCTTTACATCAAGGAAGTCGTTTCTAATGAAATCCAAGGTGAAAAATATGTAACTTAGGACATTTGAACATAAAATATTTGAATTCTTTGAAGGACGTAGTTATATAAATGATCTATTTGAAAAACCCGCCTAAAATGGTCACAAGTGGTTTTGATTGTTTGTTTGGTTAACGATTAAATTTAAATTCTTTGCAGAATTTTTATTTTTTTGATTTTATTATTATTTAAAGAAAGGATTTAAAATAGTGCTGGTCTTTAAGTTGAGGTAACTGACATAAGTGTTGCCTAGTATTCTAATGTATGAAAATGTTTCGTAAAATACAGTTTAATTTCAACAATTTTTCGTATGTTTAACATTCCCCCCCCCCCTTACCTTAATTACCAAACGATTGATGACTCTAAAGGTTTGTTTCCTGTTGATAAAATTGGTTGTTTTGAGGCGCAAACATTTCTGCAATATCATAATGGAAGTTACCCGTTATTTTTTAAAATTTATTTATTTTGCTCTGTCTAATTCCACATAAACTATCCTAGATATCAAGTAAAGAAGCATTCACTGGATTAGCATTTAAAAATATGTATTTTCATCAAAAAATATATGTAAATACATCTACATGGAACCGAATTTTTGAAGATGTTTTGGCCATATTTTTCGAAAATGTGAAGTCAATTAGTTTTATTAAATATATAATATTGCGAAAAATTGTTACTTTAAATACTCGTTAAAAACATGCTATATGCATATATATATATTCTATGTATATCGGTATCTTTGTAATTTTTTTCTAAGGGATTTTTTTCTTTTGGCTGTACAGGAGCGTCGCACAGAGCTGAAAACTTGATTCGTGATAAATAATTTGTACATAACTTGTGACGAACATCCATAAAACGTATATTGATTTCATAGTTCTTTAACTTCCTTGATGTTTCGTGCAATGAGCATCAAATTTCTCAAATCGTAGGTGGAATCACGTTAAAACATGTATATTTAAGATATATAATTTAAGTTATTAACAAATATCTTGAATTTGTAATAGGTTATACATGTATAGTTAAGGGACTGTCTTTCTTTATAGAAGAAACTCTATAAGAAGACCATATTCCTCTCTTAAAAAAAGTTATGTCCATTAATCTTACCTTAAAAAAAATGTATCCTGAAAGAAAACTTTTTAATACAATTACGACTTATGTAAAATCATTTCTCTGCAACAATTTTTATCTTAGAATTCGCAACGAAAAAGAAAATGGATTAAAATTAAATACGTTCATGTGATATAAGTTTCAAAATAATAATTACAAAAACTTAAGTAAATAAATTCAAAATTTTAGCATCCAAAGATTTGAATTAGGTAGTTTTCTGTTATCTAACTATATATCTTCAAAAAAATTATCAATAATTTTGATCTTTCACGAAGTAAAAACTTCTTTCACGAATGGAAACGAAATCTTGAATTATAACTCACTAACATTTAAAACCTGAAAAAATGTATCGATGCATTTCTTTATAGAGTGGCGAAGCTTCTATATTTTTCTCTGCCACAACTTAATTTCCGAACAAATCCTTCAAACCTTTTTCATCGAAACCAGGCATTAACCGCCCATAGATGAGTAATGACCAACTATTCGAGTACACCGAATTTCTGATTATAAAACTCAGTCATGCAAGACCATTTTACCGCTCTAGATTAAAGGATGAGCCGTTATACACAGCATGGTGTTATGGAACTGTGACGTGAGATATAAAATGTGAGTAAAATACGAAGAGGTGGGTGAAAATAAAATACAGCCGCACTGAAGCGAAAACACAAACCCTTGTCTACCCTTGTTGTTGAGATCGAGATGGAATCTCTACTGTTACGGGGGTTTAAAAGCAGGTGGTGAAACGATTTTTCCCACGCCTTCTACCATCATAAAACCTTCCATCCCCCTCGCGTCAAGAGTTCTGTGTAGTAGTCTTCTTTTCCATAAAGTTTCGGTCTCTCTTCCCTGACGTCATTGGATTTTTGCTGGGTTTATACCTGAAAGAATGCCGATACTGCATCAATATGGATCACCTCTTAAGAGTTTCCCGCTGATTTCCTCCCCCCTCCATGGAGATCTGACGGAATTTTTTTTATTCTATTTTACTTTAGGTTCCCATTTAACTTTAGCTTTTTGTTGGAGCCTTTATAACCAAGCCAATTGTCTGTTTTTCAAGGTTATCGCAGTGTCAAACTTTACAAAAGAGGCATAACAATTTGTGAACTATTTGAAATCGAGTGAATGAAATGAATTTTTCACCATGTTATAAGGTAAAATATATAATTGAACATTTTATGTTTGAATGGAAATTATATTTTTTAGGCTCTAAAATAGTAGTTTGATGAGTTCAGGGTTAAGTGCTTTTCCAGGTGTTATATGTAAAAGAAAATAAAAACAGAGTAAAATGTGATGCAATAGGAATATATTCACATAATAAATAATGTAAAAAAAACGTTAAAAAAAGTCTGTTTTATTTTTAGTTATTTGAAAAGTATTTCCCAAGATGTTATAAACTTTGAACTATGGAAATATATTTTCATAAGCACTTACTTTCAACTTATCTGAAAACCTACCAGTCTTGAAATGTGACATTGAAATCACTTTAAAAGTATTTACATATTCGAAATGTTTTTAGTTTTTGCTTGGAATAAACCCCAAAAACAAAATGTAAATATTATTTTCGTATTCGTAATTTCCTTTGTAGAACATTTACTCTCGATGAATAAAATTATCATTTCTGTTGATTCGCTCTTTTTTTTTTAAATTTCTTATGTGGTTTATATGTTTATCAAGAAAAGATAAAAGCGGTTAATCGGGATGGATCTTATTATTACCTGTAAAAGAAAATAAATAGCTCTTGATTATCATCTCGCCGCTAAATGAGAGCAAAAAAAGTGCACAAGATGGTGGCTTTGTGTTAGGTATCAAGTAATAAAAGGAAGAAAACAAAGTGAGGAGGTAAATGGGAAGCGAGGAAGGTTTAAAAAAAAGGAGCATATACTTATATGAAATTAATGCAATTATCTCTGCTTGGTGTTGACCCCCCCCCCCATTCTTTTTGCTTTTTTGTTCGAGAGTGTCATTAGCGGTAGCTTTTATTTCTACGTCGCATATTCACACATCTGAGACAGTGAACGTAAAATGTCAACAAATTCTTGATGTTAATGCAGTAACATCGATAACCAGGTTAATTTTCTCAAGGATGTTTCCGTCGTGATTTGTGTAAAAACCTTGGGACGGTATACAAAATAAAAAACGTTGATGAGAAATATGTCAAGATATTGATAAACACGTATCTTTGTTTATGAAAATTTTTTGTAGGAGCCTGTTTTCAGTATTTCTGTAATTAACTGTATATTTATAAGCAATTTCGGTTAAGAAAGAAAACAGTGGAAAAATACCTTTCGCACAGATATTCCAACGCATTTTTTTCCAAAAATTTTGAATGTTTATTTTGAAATTTTTACTTCATAACAACTCAATTTTATTTTTTAAATTTTTTAATCATTTTGTTGTTAAAATTTTAGTTAATTGACATATCAGGATGAATCACATAATCTTTATTAAACGGTTTCATGAACCTCACTTAAGCAAATTGTATGAGTATTTTAATGTACTTGTAAAAAAAAACCTGTGTGGCAAAGCAATCAACATTTTTCAATTCGAATTTTTCAAATGAGTTTCTTCGCATAAATGCGTATGGGTCAGTATGATGCAAAGACTTAAGGTTGCTGTTCATAATTTCAAAGGTATTGGCTATTTTAAACTCAGGTTGAAAGGGTAATAAACTTAAGCTTAACATTTTTAACTTTACTGTTAGATAAATATTTTAGGATTATTCTCTTTTATTACTCATGTCATAAGTATTGAGGTTAAAAATACGCTTTTTCCCTTTACTAAATATCGTTAATTTTCTCAAAATTTCTAGATATTTTGGCATTACTGGGTTTTTTGTAGAATGTGACATCTTATAATATTTTATAAAACATAGAAAATAAACTTCAATATACGATAAAAAATAATGGCGACAGATCCTAAGTTTTTTTAAGGGAAAAAAAACTCGTAAGAATTGTATGGATTAGAATTCCGGAAATGTTCTGAAAATTGGATCTTTTTTGCTCAATTGAAGAATTAAGCTTCAATCCTTATGCTTTAAGTAATTTGATTTTTAGGCAATGCATTACTTTTCCTGAATGTGTGAAAAGAAAAATTTTCAAGGCATTCAGAAAGATTTCAATGAAATTTATTTAAAAATGTATTCCTCTTCAATAGCTTCTAATCATTTCATATTTTTGCGCTATAGTTATTTAAAGGTACGAAAAATAACGAAACAAAGTAATGATTAACATGTACATAATACGAACGAAATAAAGCAAAAAACGTGTAAGTTGAATTTTTTGTTCAAATGAAATGGTGAATATGTAATTATTATAAGATAGTCATATAATCTAAAGCAGTGGTTTTCAAAAATTATGTTTCGTGCACCAAATTGAGATACATTGCGTAGAAGATACCTTGATAATTTCCTATGTATTTTTTTAAACAAAAAGCTTTAACAAAGGCTTAGAACACATCTAGGGATCCCAATTACTGCTTGGGAATTTAATAAGATAATACTAGACTCTTACGATAAATTTATAAGGAAGAGGATTGTCATTTGTTATTGTTTAGATAAAAAATGACTAACATGTAAATAAGATTGCAATTTGACGACCTAAAAGCAATAGCCGTATGTTATTTAGTTATTAAGAAAATTCATTGCTTCAAAAAAAATATAGTGAAAACGAATTTTCTTTCCTCTTAATGTTTTAATTATCAAAGACCGTTTTCCAGCTAAGTTTGATATTTTACAGATGTAATTTATGGCAATCTAAAATTTCTTAATTGTAAATCATTTCCGCTCTGAAAATCATTTAAAAAGTTTAAATTGTAAATCATTTCCGCTCTGTTAACAGTTCATTCGAGTTTCAAATTTTATTTTAATATTATGAATTGATTTAGGATATTATTCCCTACCCGTCGCATATTTTTTTAAAAAAATAGCTATTATGTTGATTGATTATTGGTTTTACGGGATATAGAGCTACAAAGGCTATTACCCGCTAGCTATTCTATGGACTATTATCATAAATAAGCATAAAGATTTTTTTGAAATTTAAAATCAACTTATGTGATACTTCGTTAACTTTATTCTGCCTTATCGAATCATTTTATCCAAGATCATATTGTCCATTAGAAAGAAATCCAGAAGACTAGAACAATTTTAGGACCAGTAAATTCTTTTTTCTGAACATTATTTTACATTATTTGATTTATGAATTTTTGGATGAAGCCCTAAATATTCGAAAGTGTTAGGGTCCGCTTAGACCCTGAACCAATCGATCAAAACGTTCTAATCTTACGCTTGTTATTCTGTTGGTGGAAAAATAATTAAATACTTTCTTCAGATTGGTCAGGAATTCCACTTTTGTGTTAGTTTAATTTTAAAAAAATACATCCGTATCAGAAGAGATATTTTGGATTTTTTTAAAACTCCTGTCAGGGAATTTATCAGTCGAGACTTTTTAAAACGATAAGAACCTCTCTATTGACTGTTTGAATAATTTTCATTATTGCAGTTTAATTCACGTATCCAGTTATATGAATTGATTGATTCTCTTATTAACGTTGCACTTAGGAGCATCATTAGGGCTACTGGCGGCGGACCTCGTAATTTTGAGTCTCGGACAAGTGATACCTGAGTTGGTACTTTACTCTTTAAACTTTTACGCCATCCCGACGTGAGGACATTGAGCCTCAACAAATTCAATGTGCATTAACTTCGCTACATGACGTGTCTTTAGTGGCATCAGGACTCAAACCCCAGTTATGTGAAATGTATTGCGAAATTTTAATTTACTCTAATGCTTTATATTCCGTTTTAATATTCTGAATAATGAAAGTAACATAGTATTTTCTAAATGTTTTGTTTACCTGTTTAAGAAACAGGAGGACAAAAAAAGAAGTAATTGAGAGAAAATTCAGTATCTACTTAGAAAGTGTTATTTATATTATGTCTGAAGATATTTGTGCGTCTCAATATATATATTCACACCAATGTGACTCGCTTAAACAACGTTCATTTATTTAATTTTTTTCTTCATTAATACGTATGAAAAGTAAGGGGAATGAAAAGAATTAAGTTACTTATTCAGTTTATTCTCTTACACATGACAAGCTGTATTGAAAAATTACAAGTGTATTGGCTATTTTACCAAATTTTATTTCCCATTTATAAATTATAAATTCGCGTTAACTTATAAAAGTTCCTTTTTGGTATAATCTTTTTCGGGTTTTTTTTAAAAATATCTGCTTTAATTAATATATTTTTTTTTTGATATATATATATATATATATATATATATATATAATGGTTTTGAAAATTTGCGTATTTTTGTCTTAAAAACTGTTGTACAAGGGTCTCCCTATTGAAAATGGGCCTTCTGTTGGTTTGACTAAGGATTTAATGGTTGCAGCGTGCTAAGTTTACAGAATATAGAATGGTAAATAAGAAACATAATAACTGTACATAGTCGCTATACAGTTGATACAGGAGTCCCAGCGATCCACGAGATGATGAATATCCTGTTTGAAGAACTTAAATGGAGATCCGAATAACATTATCGCTTACGAATTCCCATTATTTTAGATCTCTTTTAAGAGGACGAAAGGCATGGTAGTCGCGAGGTGAGAAATCAGGCTATTTGGGGGACAGTCTTGCTACAAATCTTTGCACGCAGTAGCCGTATGAGAACGAATGTTGTCATGCAACAGAATAATCCCTTTGGACAACATGCAACGTGAAATATTCTTGCTTTCTTTTTCAGTTTGTGCGTGCTGGCGTTAGCATAAACTTGCATGGAGAAGTTTGTGAACAACTCCTTTGCTGATAGATAGTGCTGCCGCATTATCTAGCGCGAATCAGTGCTCCGATTCTGCCTCACCAGATTATCCACTGTAGTAAATGTTTTTGGGTGATGACCATGTATGCTTCCTCTGGTCGAGACCAGGTATCCGAAGTGAATCTTTCTTTACGAAATTCACTGCACTATTAAACATGGAGTGGATGAGAGGCACTCCATCCCATACACATTTTGCAGATGACGATAAATCTCAACTGGACTCTAATTTTCCGCTGTTAAGAATTGCACTATTATGCATTGACTACATTTGGAGGCATCCATGACTGGAAGCTATTATCTTGATTCTACGCAGTCACAGAGACAAAAACGCGTTCCACTCTCAAGCTGGGCATTATTCGAGCACCTAGGTTGCGTCGGCTGCATTTAAGTTCGTATCAGAGTTCGTTGTTGATAACTTGGCTGTTAAACAGGCAACGGCCAAAAGTTACGAGGTATCTGTTTTAATATTTAAAATCATTTCATAAAACCCTTTCATTGTAAAATGAATTACAAATTTTTCAGAATTTAAGATTTTTCCATAATTAGTTAAGCTGCAATCAAAATTATTGAGTAAAGGCGAAAAATGCATGAGAATTCAGCAGGTGAGGACTGGTAAAATTTAAAAGAGAATTTTGAGAGAGACCGAATTACGATTGGATACTCCGGAAGTTTTGATGTTTGGAATCAGATCTTGGATAACATTTCACTGGTTATTGTCCGGAGGAAAAGGAGCCGAAAGGCTGAATTTCATTGGCTATTAGGATGGGGGGACGCGTTCCGATGATATCTCATGCTTGTTTTTCTACCACCTAGAGCCATCTGGCTCATGCACAACGTTTTGCCGTTCTGCCTCTTAATCTACATTGTAATTTTAGTTATTTGAATATTATCATATGTTTTTAAAGATATTAGAAAATTGAGAAAGAACTGATGTATCTATATGCATAGTGGAAGTAAAGATATTAAGATAATTCTAATAATAATTAAGATAATATACAGATATTAAGATTATGTGCGAGAATATAATTAGCAAGTCTTTTTTCCGTGGAAAAGTAATAAATTATTGAATTATTCTTGTAATGTGTGTAATAAATATTTCAATTCATTTTTATAAGCTATAAGTTGCAGATTCTGATAAATTTCTTACATAAAATTGGCAGCATAATTTTCTCTTATAATTGTGTATGACTAGCTTTTCTTCTACAACAAAACCTTATTTGTTATCCTTTCCCCCTAACATTTAATTAAGAGAATTTTTTTTTTTTTTTCATTCTTGATGGACTTAAGATCTGTGCCTAGCTTCAAAGCCCTTTTTTCAGAAAGAAAATAATTGTGAAACTCTTATGCTTTTAATTACAATGGTCTATAAAATGGTAAATTCAAAAGTCATTTTTAGGAACTTATTTTTTATTTTTCAAATGATGGCCGTATTTGGATAAAATTTAGTAAAAAGTGACATTTAAGCTGAAGTTCATATAACAAATTCTAATTAATATATTTAAATTGTTGTTTCAACGATATATTTAATATATATATATATATATATATATCTGCATTGTGAAGCAAAAAAAAGATGCAGTTATCTCTTACATTTGTACCAAAACTTATAAGCACATCATGATTTTACAAAAAAAATATATCACCTTTTTATATAAAAATAGCTCAAAAATAAAAAAATAAAAAGTTACATACTTAAAAGCTAAGTTTGAAGTTTATAATATACCTAGAGAGGTACAGAACATTGTGGTAAAATTTCAATTGAATATATGAAATGCTTTTTAAGAAATGAGATTTTTCGTAATAAAAAAAAAATTAAAATCGCAGTTTTCCAGAAAAATGCTAATCTATAAATCAAAATTAGATGAAGAAATAGTAGGCAGATGTACCTACAACTATAATAAATAAGTAAAAAAAAAGGTAAAGCTAAATTCTGTATTTAAAAAGTATACTATGCATTCACATCGTTTAAAAATGAAAAAACAGTTGTTTAAAATGCATTGTTTACATTTCTATGGCTTAGTTTTGGTCTTGAAAAATTCCACTTCCGGCCGCTTTAAATTGAATTTCCGGCTTAAAATCTGGGCTATAACTTTTTTTCTAGCTACCCTAGAAACAAATGCAAACCATTTTTGAAGTTGTAAATATGTGGACTTCAATAATAAAAAAAAAAAGTTATAAAGAAATTTCCGAAATTTTTCATAAAAAAGGTGGTTTGGGGGAAGACACATATTTAAAAATTAGATATTACCATTGAAGGAGCTAAATCTGGAGTTTAAATATTCGCTTTTAAATCGCTACATATTAGATCATGTAAACATTTCTCATTAAATTGTTCCGAATACATATAATAGGAATTTTAAAATTTTGACTAATATATTTGTGCATGGGAAAAACAAATCCCCGAGAATCTTGTGTTTAGACTTATTTTTACTTAGAATTATACTTATCATAACATATTTATAACTTTTACAGCACTGTTTAAAAAAATATTTTTAAAATTAGTTTTTATTATATTCTTATGATAGTTGTTTAGCATTTTACATAATATGAAATTTTTAAAATCCGTCGCTTGGGAAAACATGACCACAGGGGTACATTTAGATTTTTGTTTCTTACCCGTAGATACGTCGAAATCAATTTTTCGAGACTAACAATTCTAAAGTATTAACTTAATCTATTATTTATATTATTCTTGGATATTTTTACTTAACATATTTGTAGAAGACATAAGTATAGAATCTGTGGCAACAGTTCTGAGACACTCGATTAAGAACCCTCGTCCAATGTCATATTAGGAATAGTATATGAAGTGAAAATAGTTATATATAATTTATTATGAAATTACTAGTCTCTACTAAGCCTTCAGAGCTTAGAGAAGTTTTTGAAATAATTATATGAAAACAAACAGCAAATATACGAGTATAGCTCAGTCTTAAAGACAGATCTTGGGCCTTTATGGTGGACCAATACACTTATCGTAGGGGTTTATTTATTTAGGGGTGGGTAATTATTTTTATACCTAACTGCAAATCCAGAGTATTAAATATGTTGTAACGACTGGGAACTGAACAAAATATCATTTTCATGGATGAGAAATTTTGTCGGCTTTCAAACTGATACCGCGTTGTTCAATTTTTGATTATGAGTTAGATTAATCCTTTCAAAGGGAGAGTAATTTGTTATTCCTCTTTTCTACAGTGATCATGGGAAGAAAGGGGTTAGAGAACAGACGGAGGGAAAAAAAAAGGCTTGACTGAAAAGGTTTTGAGGAAGGGGTAGAAAAAGCCCCTCGATGATATTTTGGTTATCGCCGAAATTGCACAATGGTGTTAATGTGATTTCAGGCCAAAATATTTTTGAACATTCCTATTAATCCATTAATATCAGTATGACTTTTGTTTAGTAAATTAAGGTACGTAAAGATCAACAATATAATTTTTTTTAAAATAAGTAATTGTAAATATGTATTTACATCTTGTATATTTGATCTCACAAACGAATTCTATAGATTTCAAAATCTTCTGGTTTGCATTACTCTAATTTTCATCTTTTAAACAGAAGTTTCTAAAGCAAGGCTTTTAAAATGTAAATCGCACCTCATTTGCAATCGCGTAATTAAATTCAGAAGTCACAAAAATATTTGCTTAAACTAAAAAAAAAAGTATGGATATCGGACGACTGAAAATTAATCCAACGACCAATACTACGCATATATCTCTGTGAATTTCGATTAGCTTTAAAAAATGTTTGTCTCAACTTGCCCCTCCTGTTTAAAATACAATAAAATTATTAATGAATTTGAAAATAAATATTGTTTTAATTCGCATTCTTCGTTTGTATATCTTTGCACTCTGGGTCCTAAACATATGACAAGAGCAGAAAATTTGAAAAACTTCTCTGGGCCACTTTAGACCAGTTGTTTTGCGCCACACATGAAATATATTAAAATCAGCAATAGCAAATGTGTGTGTGGGGGGGGGGGAATTATTGTTAATATATTTGAATTATTTAAACTTCATTTCTTCATGGTTTTTTAATTATAAAAGTAAAAGACAAGACAGCGGCACATGGAATTAATAAAATGTGTTGATATTGTTTTGGAGACATCATTACATGGAGATTTGACTCGATGGAAGAAATTTCAATTCTCAATAAGTTCTCAAGGAACTGATAAAATATTTTGATTCTCGTTTTTTATTCTTCGTGTGCCTTATCCTTGAAAATAGCTATTCACAAATGTGAGTGCTTATTTAAAAGAAGAATTACACACAGGTGGTAGGCTAAATAGTGTATACACTTTGAATCTGAATTTCTACAGTCTCAACAATTGCTCGAATACTTAACCAAAGGTCTAGAATGCACCGGATTATCGATATTATCATCCTTTTTCGACAGGGAAGGACGACATGGGAGTGAATAATCTTCAACGTCTTCTCAGCCATCTTGAAAACGCTTAAACCACTCAAAAACACGTGCACGCGATAAACATTCATTGGTATACACTTCTTTCAATAAATTACAAACAGCGATTTTTTCAAACTTCATGCGAAATTTCACAACAATTCGTTGCTCTACCGTTACTCTTATCATTTATCCGGCGAAACAAAAAAATAACTCATTCGAACGAAGGCTATGGGTACACGAATTTGTTTTACAGAAGCGAGAGGCACTGCATTTGTAAGAGAAGGCTTCACATTAAACAACTGTTGGTCGCTGGCGTTTGGAGCATATGTACTTCTTCTGAACAGCTTCAGTCTCGTTATTTAATAGGAACTCCTCGTATGTTTATCAAAAGCTTCTTCTTCACCTCAACTGGCCACGATAGCCTAGTGGATAAGGTCGCGGACGGTGGTAGCCGAGTCAAGGGTTCCAGCTTTGACGCCACTAAAGACCCACCGTGTAACCGGAGCTAATGCACGTT
This sequence comes from Nephila pilipes, assembly GCA_019974015.1. Classification (NCBI taxonomy): domain Eukaryota; kingdom Metazoa; phylum Arthropoda; class Arachnida; order Araneae; family Nephilidae; genus Nephila; species Nephila pilipes. The sequence goes on from BMAW01094049.1 coordinate 482,042, forward strand.
AAATCTGTTGAGGCTCAAAGTCCCTCCGTTGGCGTGGTGTGGAAGTTAAGAGAGAGAGGTTCCAGTTCAGGTGTCGTTCTCGTCACTTGATCGAGGCTCAAAATTACGAGGTCCGTCCCCACCCTCGTGTTGCTTCTAGTGCGACGTCAATAAAACCAAACCTATGTATGTTTTAAACTTCTGATTTACCCACTCGTACTTCTATTAAAATCCCCTTTTTTAGGTGATAAACAAACATAGTTTGAAATAGATTATTAATAAATATGTTTAAAAATAATGAAGGAAAATGTGATCTCAGCAGAAACTTATTGCACATTTAATGCGTTTAAAATATTAATATATTAGTTTTGTAAGATGTCCTTTTCGGGATATAAGTGAAGTTTTTAAAAAATTTTATCTATACGTTTCCAAAATAATAAGTGGAAAGAGAATCGTGTAGAACTAAGTAGTAACAAAATGTCAGTTTTTTTCAAACAACTTTTTTGTTGTTACCTAATAAAGAAAATCATGCATTTCATTTATACTCATACAGTTCAAAAGATGATACTGTTCATTACGTGCATTAAAGTAATATTATTTTTTTTACTCTTTAATGATTATAAAATAGATGTATTAAGTATAGTCTAACTTCTTTGCATCGAGCTTAAAATTCCTGAAAAAAATTCTCGTTACATACAGAAATTTCGATACAGAAATGCATATTGAAAACTTTTCATCAGTTCTTCATTGAAGACAATTATGTATAGTTTATTTATTAAGCATCAAAGAAACCTTATTAAACCATTTATTAAATCATCAAAAAAACATTAAAGAAATCAAAGAATCTTAAAACAATAAACTACCAAAGTAATTTATTATAAAAAAGCTACAAATGTGTATGTTATTTACAAATGTGTTAACAATGTATTAAAAATTGAATGTTTGTATACAAAAAAAATGAAAGTTTTGTTACTTATTTTTGAGTAAAGTAATTCCTAATGTCTTCTTGAAATAATTTTTTACTGAAGCCTTTTCGAAGTAATATTCATTTTTATTCGGTTGGGTAAAAATTTCTTCTGGGACGTGAGGAATAATTTCCAAGTCATGTTTGAAGTTTAGTATGTGCTTTTTTACTTGTCAATTAATTCATCTTCATTGGCATCATCATCTTTGAGTTCATCTTGATAAAAGCATTCATCCAACGTGTGTGTTCTGACCGAAAGAGTAATATACCACAATTAAGCTTTCGTTCACGCGTAAAAATTGCTCGAATTAAAAAAATTGTTCGATGTATAGAAATTTCGTCGTATTGTTTCTGTAGTGAAAATTCAATATTCCTGAAAAAAGTTTAATTTATAGAGATTTTCGATGTATAGAAGTTAGAAATATAGAATTTTGACTGTACTTATATTAGAACAACATTCTATTACCAACTATGTTTCACAATGTAATGGGAATGTTTAAATTTTCATACCGGTTAAAACACTTTAGAATTAATTTTCGGTTTAGAAATATCTCTAATTTGCTTCATTTTAAGAATTAATTGTATTTGTTAATACAGTACAGCTTCGTTAAGAGGGATGCCCTTAACTCGAATCGATTTGCGCGAAGACTTTTTTTTTATTTCAAATTTGAGAAGTGATCTTCCAAATTCACATAATAATATTTATTTGTTTAATTCACGCATTTTGAAAACTATTTTCTTTACTGAAATCTTCTAACAGTTATGAATGTATGGGGAAAAAAGTGTGTGTGTGTGGAGGGGGTAACTTTACAAATATCCTGTACAAAGTCAAAGCCTTAGTGACTCCTCTATCACTAGTGACAAATGGTATACGGTGCTATTGTAATATTGTCTACGTGGAAAATGCAATAAAAAAAATTTTTAAGTGCTCTTCTGTTCCTCTCAAAGTAGACTTCTTTATCTTATACAGATATGATTCATACTCTATTTGTTCAATATAAAGATTATTTTATGTAAGTATGTTTTATTTTATTTAATTTTTTTGCCATTATCCGGTTAACCCGGATTTTTTATATACCGGACCGGCTTTGGTCCCAATTAATTCAATTTCATGAGGTTTTGCTGTGTAGTATTAATTGGGAATTGATATCTTTTCTGTATGATGAAAAGGTAACCTTTTGTAAATGTATGAATTTCCGTGTGATGCAAAAATTTCATTCGAAAATTATGTTTACCTTTATTGAAGCCATTTAGAAAAAAGAGAGGAATCACGATAAAAATCTTACATAAATATTCTGTGCAATTTTTTTCATGTACTACTTACATAGAATTCATTCTCCTTCCTTTAAATAGAAAAAAAAGGCAGAAGATATTTATAAGCTATGGCATAAATTAGAAAATAATCACATGTGTGATTTTTTTTTATATACAAGTTATGGAATTCAATGCATACATTATGTTGACTAAGTTTCAAAATGATCTGAAGATAACTGTTTGAATTATTATATTTCAAATTTGGAAATTTTGTATCAGAACGAATTTCGGGACAAATTATTAAAAGTTTGATTTCGGTATTCACATGAGAAATGGTTCTACAAATGGCCTAAAATTCTTCACATTTTTAAGTTACCCATTATCTTTTATTTAATCATAAGGAAAAGGTGAGTAATTTATTTGAGGAAAAATGCTAATGCACACACGCATTTTTAATCGTTGTAATCATTAAATAACCTTTTTATAAAACCAAAATTGTATTATTATTAAAATATGACTTGAAACTAAATGCAATTTTTTTGCCTAAATTAGGCATACGAATCATTCAGATACTTAAAGTGAAATGAGATATGCTTTGCTACATGGGTTTATTTTTGGCAACATTGTCGTTAATAAAGCAATGTCATTACGATGACTCGTGCCGCGAAAGCTAACCATTGTATTAAGTGAAGTTATCAAGCGATTGTTCTCGTTTCCGTATTTTTGCTTACATGTTTTATCGCAATTATTTGGGAGTTAATCTTGAGGAAACATACGAGTACATCTTAAAACTTTTTTTTATTTCATTCATTTCTGTTTTAAAATTTTATGCAAATATCTAGAAAATATATGGTTAAATTGTGGTTGTCAAAAATAATGCAATATGAAATTGTATAAAATGTAGCGAATAGCGAACGTAAATCTTACAAAACTGACAGGACCCACGTGGTACAGGAGATGCAATGAAAGTAGAATATTTGCGCCGCATGGATAATTGTGTAAAATTCGATATTAAAGTAATTGGATTAAAAGAAGGTGAATAAAACATGTTTTGACCTTGAAATAGTAAATGGGCTAGTGCTATAAAGCTGAGGTCGAAATTTATTCCCTCGTTCAGCTCTCATTTAAATGTGTTAAATTTGGGATAGTTTCGAAGCAGTTAAATTCAGATGTTTTAACTGTACTATGGATGCTAAATTTTATCTCACAGCTTATATACTGAAGCCCCTGATAACCCCTTTTGTTTTTAATAATAATAAGATTTAAAATTTTGATCATATTTCTCAAGAAAATTAAATTTTTCAGGAGTCTATTCCAAATCTAATAGACTAAAGTTGATATGTTGACCATGCTAACGGCACTTCTCTTTTCGTTTTGTTCTAAGCTGTGAAGAACAGTTCAAGGTCACAAGTTCTTGAAATGCCATTGTCATTTTTTTGTATGTTGGACAAGGAGAGAGAGCAACCTTATAGACAACCAACGAAGCGTGTCACAATAGCTGTTATAAGAGCTGTATCATCATCAATTCATCGTTTGGTAGCGTTAAGAAATGTTTTTTTTATTGTTGTTGTTCTTCAGTTACTGTAGGAGAAAAGAGGATGTGAATCATAACTAATGAATGTAACGTTTCATGTCCGCTATGTTTGTAAATAATAATGAATGGGGAAAAAGGAATAACTTTATTACGAATAAGTTTTTTTTTTTCAGAATTTTTAATATATCTCTTTCTGATCGCATTTCCTTCTTTAATTTAAACATTTTAATTAATGTAACAATACAAAATAGTAATTAATGCAACAATGCGTATAACAGTTTTAATAGCATACTTCGATTGCAATCGAGTAACATATATGTACGTAATGTATGTATAATTCCCATATATATATTTCACCTAATATGATTGTATTGAAAAAAAGCTCAAGTCTAAATATAAAACGGTTTCATTATTAAAATATGTTGCATTGTACATGGTAAGCTTATAAATACTCATTATAAAAATTCTAAACTTAGTTAGAATTACGTAAATCATATTTAAAAAAAAAACATTTTCATAGTTTTGGGGATCTACAAAAAAGCACACACAATACATTAATAATTTATTAATATTTTTGAGGAATAATAAATAATACGTATAATATACGTATTTGCTTATTTCTTTGAATTTTTGGGTAAGTCACTACTTCTTGGACACCTGTACCACTGGACTAAAATGCTTAGTTTTATACTGCGCAGCAATGATAAGATCAATTTTGTAGCAATCTCATTTGTAGCTTAAATATTTTATTCTTAAATCAGAAAATTTTTCATGTCTTGTTTTTAAATGTAACAATATCAGAATGTGACATTTCATTCTTTCAGCTGTTTCTTCATTAACTGGTAATCGAACGGCGTGCGCTAATATCAAGAGCAATCATGTCTCGGAAGCCACTGATACTTCAATCTTCTGCACTTTTCCTCGACCCCCTGAAGTTGATCGGCTTCGTCAGCTGGCCAGCGGTCCCTCACCCCCTGCCTTCATTCCCTCACACAAGGTAGCACCAGAAGCAGATGGTGAACCCAGAGAGGTCTCAAGTTCCACCCCAACAACGACTCACATCTATTGCCAACCTCTCCCCGTAAGAGTGATTTTTGTTGTTGTTGTTCCTTTCCATAATTCATCGGCAAACGACACCGCCATTGACTCACTCAATAGTTATCGATAAGGATATTACCTCCGATGGTGGTGGTACTGTGCAAAATTTTTGAAATTGTTTCGCTATATCCCCCCCCCCTTCCATTTTGAATTTGAAATACCTTTAAGGCTCAGATATAAATTTTGATAAATAAATTTTTAATATAAGAAGAGTTTTATATCGACTTTTTAAACTGGATTATTGCTGGGGTATTCCGCTAGAAGTTGGCTCAAAAAGTTTGTACATTGCAGTTTTTCGGACTAAAGCGATTTCTTCTCTTTAAACATTGAATTTAAAACTACTCCAGAAGTTTATGTATGATTTTCTTTTCTTTGACAAATTATTTGATTTACGAATAAAACGTTGCATAATTTTTAAAGTAGATTGTTACTGAAATATTTCTCAAGTAATGTGACTGAAAAGTAACGAAAACGCAATGAAAATTATTAGATATAAAATAATAGGTATGATATAATATTTACTTTTTATTCATTTCAGTAGAGTTTGTAATAAAAGGTGACAAATAATGATTATGACCTTTCAAAGGCACGTAATGGGTAAAATGATAGAATGCTAAATATGCAAATTCAGATAATATGCGTTGAACAATCTGATACATACGAGGGCGGCTCAAAAAATAAAAATGGGGTAACTCACCACAATGTGATCCATCGACCTTTTTTCCATTTTCTAAGCAGTCTATGAGTATGAAGCCCGGCGCCTCCCAAAACGTTGCCATAACTTTTTCAGCCGATGAGACCTTCTTCGCCTTCTTTGAAGCATATTCACAGGAAAAACTCATTTTTTCATAATTTCTTGGTTTTCAGTGCATAATGATGAATCTATGTTTCATCGACAGTGACGATTCGATGCTAAATGCAGACGGCAACTCGACACGGCAGCAATCAAATTTTGAAATGACGAATAAATGGCTTCCAAGTCAAAACTGACCAATAAATCGGAGTCAAATTTACTTTGGAGCCATTTAGCAGGTGCCAACACATGATGGTAACATCAATTTGCTTTCACAATGCTATCTGTTACCAAAAACAAGAGCTTTTGAGCCCCGCTCATTATGTATATGCAAATAGTTCATCAGTACATTTCAAAGCCTCTAACAATCTAAGAATATCCAAAACTAAAGCAAAACAATTAAGAGATAGAAAAAAAAAACTAAATATTTAAGGACATCGCTAAAAATAAAATTAATATTTATACAAATCAAATAAAAATTTACTTAAATAATTTGTTACGGCCCCCAAGGTATTGTGAATAACCAGTGAGGTAAGAATGTTACGCCAATAGATGGCGCTGTGACAAGTAAGACCAGATTGTAGCAAGATAACACATTTTGTAGTGAGTGTACATAGGGTTGTTCAATAAAGATGTTGTGTGTGATATAGCGCTCTTAATTGCTCTCTTAATTTAGAGTTTATGTCATTCTCCACAGGCAATAAATGGGTTGGCGTTAGTACATAAGATAATTAAACAATCTAAAATTTTAAACTCGATAACCCAAATATTCAAAACAAACTATTGAAGAACCAAACAATTTAAAATAAAGCAAAATGAAGAAAAAAGCAAAATTTATAAAAATTGAAATAAAGTAATTAATACTGTTCTACATACATTGTAATGGAATAATGTGTGTTTGTTTGTACAGGTAATTACTTATCAAATCATCACATTTCAGTGAATTACGCTATAAAAAGATGGTAACAAACCAAAAATCCACCAATTCAGAAATTTAGCCTCAGAAAAGAAGCAGGTAAACATAATAAACATATTTAATTTCACTAAGCATCAATAATTTCAAATTACTTTTTTTAATAACATTTTGAAAATATATGTTGGTGAAAAAACTCAATTATTGAAAAATAGACCAGCTAAATAATGAGCAGTTATTAACATGTACTAGCATGTTGTTGTTTTCAGAAAATGACATCAACAAAAATGCGAGGACATAAAATATAGGGTACATGATGTTAAATTCAAAAGACTGAGATTATAAAGCATTATGATAATAATAATTACATTTAGTTTGCTTTTAAGGTATATTTAAATTGCTACGATATATTTAATTTAATATTTTATCGTTTGCTTTTATTTTAATATCCGAACAGGATATTACTGTCTACTTCAATTATTTATCATTTGCTCTTATTTTAATATTAAATTTAATAACTTATTTTTATGGCGAAATCGTCTGTTATTCTTTTTGAAGTTAACATTGGCAACGCTTTTGTTCTAAAGAATGTTTTGCTTGTAAAAATTAAAATGAATTAGGAATTTTAAGAAGGTATTTACTTTTCTTGATAATAATTGCTTCTGTGGAGCCAGGGGCTTAGAAATATGCTTACTTTATGCTAATTAATATTCATTTTGAATAATTCTACTTTTTCTAGAACTTAACAAAATAAATAAATGAATGTTAACACATGTTAAAATGAAATCACAAAGCCAATTTCATTTTTTAAAAAAATTGCTATAAGTTGGTACCAGCTTCGAAAGAAAAGGTAATTCACTACAATCGTGTTGTTCTGGGATTCACTACTGAATTAAATATTCATGGAATAATATAAATATTAGAAAACTTAATACTGTTTGAAATTATACTCATACGGATCCTTCAGGGAAACGTTAATTTCACTCAACCTATGTATCGTAAATAAGTGCAAATATATATGCATATATGTTTGAAATTACTATTACAATTGAAAAACTTTAAACCTTCATTTTAAAAAAGAAAGAGGGAATGTGCATTATATTGCACATTGTTTAGTTAGTTTTCAATTCTGTTAGGTATTATTTACAGAAATTTTGCTTCTTTTTCTGGTCTTGTTGCTTGTTTCAATTTTAACTACCATTCGAAAGTAAAATGTTCTATTTTCATGTATATACCCATTTTTGTCTATAGATTTTTGTTGTCAAGGTCTGTTTATCACATTTTTTAAAAAGTAAAAAATAATGAAACTTTGTGAATACGATCAAGAATTAATAGTAAATTAAATTTAAAATTATGAATATTCATTTTCTTTTCAAGACAATATCGAATCAGAATGCAAAAACATTCAAAAGAAAACCGAGACTATAAAAATGAATTGTGAACTATTTTCGATTATTTAAATTACATAGTTAATACTACAGTTTTATCTCAATTAAAATTTCGAAATTTTTTTTTTTACAGGTGCAGAATTTCTATAAATCTCAGAGTAGCAGTATCAATACAGAAAAATCAAATATCACACGAAACGGCATGACGACTATTAAAGTTCCATCAAGTATAGTGCCTATAGATGTTAGCGGGCAGTCTTTCAGCAGGATGGCAAATTTTAGGCGATCTCTTATTCATGTATGCCGGTTTTGCTTGCAAAATTATATTTAAACTTCTTATTAATATCATCCTTAAAAATATTTTAAATTTGTTCGCCTAAGAATCAGATATTGTCCTTTAGTTTTAATAATATTTCATTTCAGATAAGGAGGATAGACATCAATGACTTAATTAAATTTAGACTCAGCTGCTGCAACCCTCATTCGAGTACCAATGTCTTTCATTTTAAAACGTTTTTCTGTATATCACTTGGTGTGTGTGTCATCGAATTTTCGATCGTTAATTTAACCAACTTCCCATTAAACTAGAGCTCTGAAACTTTGGGAATCGATCTTACTCGCCTAACAATGCAATATTTAGACATTTGTGACAAGTTTTAACTAATATTTCAATAATTTTTTTTAATAATGTAATTTGTGCAGTAACCTGGCTCCATCTATGGAAAATATATTGAACTATGCAGAGAGAGTGATCTTAGAGAGACGAGAGAGATATGAGGTTTTTTACAAAGTTTTAACTAATATTTCAATATTTTTTTTCATTAAACTTTGCCACCATTTAAAAACGTTGTTTTAAAAAACGTTGGTTTTTTTTTTTATCTCGAATTATTCTTTATACCGAATGGATTAACGATGTCCGTTCGGAACTAATATGAGTAGAAGGTTACTGATTCTATTCCGTAACTATTCTTCATTTTGTTTAGAAAGCAATATTTAAAATAATAAATCAACGTGTACTTAAACAATAACTCCATTATTGTTAAAATGGCTGCATAGATATGCTACTACTTTTCCCTTGATATCAAATAATAATAAATCATTTCCTTAAAGGAATTGATTGTTCATTGTTTCCATTGAGTTTTTGGCTACTGTAATTCGATGGATTACTACATCTAATTTTTTTCTTCTTCTATACATATTTCAAACTCGAAAAAAAAATTGCTTTGAGTGTAATACTCGTATTAGACCAATTTTAGTGAAGTAGTATTTGTCATCAAAGAAAATGAATTAAAAGCGGGAAAAAAATGGAGAACTTTTTCAGACTTTGAAAACATAGAATACTGTCACTTCAAGAATCTCCCCGTATATCTACTACCATGATTCCCCCAAACCGAATCCAACCTTCCAGAACAAGGGTGTCAAACTCAAAGGCCAACACGAGCCAAATTAAACAAGGTTTAAATTTATGTGGACCGCAAGAAACAGACGAACTATAAAAATAATATTTAGGGGGAAAAAAATGTTTATTTCGAAAATTTGGAGGGGGATTAATAATTTTATTATTTTTTCCCCTTCCCCGACATTTGTTACCCAACCTTCTTTTCTACTTCGGGAGGAATTTGCTGTGATTATATTCAAAACTGTCCTAAGGTGATAATCTGAAATTCTAGATCTGATAAGAGACTATTTCCGCTCACAAGTGAAAATAATTCCTCACACTGATTAAGTACTTCCAAAAATAGAAATTGTTTCATGTGCAAGTTTTCGAGTATTTTCAAACCAGCAGGTAAATATTTATAAATTTCTGATGCACACACTTCACTTAATTTCGCCTTTAACTAGTATATCAATTGCCCTCATTTGCATCTCATGAAGTACTGATTCTATATCTATTGAATAAATTGGAAGAGATAGGAAAGAATCCAATAATTTAAAATCTGAAAATCTTGCATCAAATTCATTTCTATAAGATTTAATATTTTTTCTGCGTATTTTTTTAAGCAAAATGTGGTTTCACATTAAGTTATTTTGTTCATTTTACATGTCGGAAAGGGCGTTAAATTTTGCTTTTTTAACGGCTTTTCCCACATTACTAGCTTGCATTTGAATGTTTTAATTTGATCGCACATGATTGCAATGATTCCATCTTTTCTTTGCAGTTGTAAATTTAAATCATAAAGTGATTAGTTACATTGAACGTGAATGATAAATCTTGTAACCCTGTTATGTCAAAAACAGTGGCTTATCCCCCGCCGGCCCCCCCGCAAAGGGATACATGAGCCACCTCAAGGGTTTTTTTTTATGGAAATTGAAATATTTCAAGAGAATTCTTTTATTACACTATTATTGATGCTCAAAACTTCTTAAAAAATGAACTTTCTTTTTCTTCTCATACTTATATTTTTCTCATCAATAAGAGTAAAAATGATAACCATCTAAAAATAACCAAATCCTTAGAAAAGAATAAAGAAACTTTTGCTGTCTCCTACATGTTCCTCTGGAGCAATGTTTAAAGATGAAGATAGGAGTGTGTACCCCTATACAATATGTCTCCATCCCCCAACAGTTTTCTGGGAAAGGATTATAGGAGGCCTTTTTTTTTCTGCCAGACAGTGATCTATGAGCACCAAAGATAGGTCTACAGAAATGTACATCTCAGCGTATCACCTCTTTGCAGAGTTAAATCGTCCACGAGCGGTAGTCTCGGCTTTCGTAAAGGAACAGTGGTCAGGAAACCTGGATCAAAATCTATTTTCCTTTGCTTAAAATGTTAAATTTATATGTTTCTAACTTTAAATTTGTTTGAATATTTTTCTCAATTTTTCGATTCGACAAGGAGTAAGAGGAAAAAGCAGTTGCTTTTAAATTACTTTAACTTCGGCTTTAAAAAATTCCAAACGTAAATTTGAAACACAAAAAAAAAAGTGTACATTAAATAGCAACGATGAAGTAGAAAATCACCTATCTGAATCGGACTTGAGGGGGGGGGGGGCCCATTATAATTTGAAAAACATGATACATCAAATTACGTCTACCATAAACAACTTGACGAATAAAAATTGATATTCTTGGAAAATTTGGATATCGACAGCCACGTGTGTGTTTACAAGATCTTCGTTTGGTAATGAAAAAGTGAAGAGAGGAAATTTTGATATAATTTACTGTTAGAATTTCCGGTGGTTCAGTCTAAATATTTCTCATTCAAAAGTCTTAAATATTTTACAAAAACAAATGCAGAGAGTAAATATAGCTATGCAAAAACTAATATATGTAGAATTTTTTATCTCATTACACCCGCACCTTTTTATTTATTTTTTAAAATGTGACCGTCTTTTTCGATCATTAAATGATTCTTATCAGATTACCAATCTTGTTGGATTTCACCGAACTTAGTTTATTGAAATTTTTGTTCTTATGGTATCTTTATAATTTTTCTTAAAGGATTTTTATTTTTGTAACTTGATACAAATTATATCAATCCTTGAACAGTTTTAAATATGAAGAATAAGATTCATATAGCGTGTTCTTTAGTTTTAACCAAGTGGTAATTCTAAACTAAAGAAATTGCTTCTTTTATGGCGATGACGATATGCACCCCCAAAATTGATTTCTAGGTACGCTATTGGTCAAAAAACATATTTGCTGGTCGGGGCGCACAAGCGATCGTTGCGGGCACATGTTTGACACCTTTGTTCCAGAACATAAATGACAATTCAATCCTTTTAGGATAAAAAGGAATCCAGTTGCTCACGGTTTAGCTGCGAGTAAAAATATATTATGAAGGATTATAGTTGTTTATGGATATTTTGGATTTCTTATGAGGAATAATATTCTATAAATCTTTCTCCATTTGTTAACATCTTTCTAAATCATTGTCTTTATAATCGGAAGCAAATTGTAATTTATATAAAATATAATTTTATTTAATTTTACTGTTATCTCATAAGTTTTCTACAGATTCAAATTTTACATTGCTTTTATAAGAAGTGTGCATGTTTCTCTCATTATATAATTCTTTTAATTTATTTTGAGGTTAGATTACTCAATAACATTGATAATTAGTATTAAAGATGTCTTTGAATTACTCAGTATTATACATACAATTATTTGAATCAATTAAAATAAACGTTATTCATTTACAATTGTAGATGTACTACAGAATTTTTCTTCTTCTAGGTGGATTTTTTTATTCGGAGAAAGAAGAAAAAAGACAAACGAAGAAATACAGTTACAGAAGGAGATACGAAAGAATTAAAAGATGTGTTGCAGAATATTATTAATGAAGAGTGTCAGAGAACAGTTTTGCCAACTTTCATGTCTGAAGGGAAACATTTTAAATGTGAAAAGGATCATAATTCGAAATTGCATAATGAAAATAATAAGATCACTGGTGAAGAGAAAAACAATAATTCTTCAGAAGGTGACGCTTCTTCTATTCTTATAAAAAATTTCAACACGTTAGATGCTAATTCAGAAGAAAAAAATAAAATAAATGCTACAAAGAATGAAAATATGAAACTTGATTCGAAAAGTCAACAAACAACAGAAATTATGAAGCCATCTACTGTAAGCAAAAGGAAACCAAAGAGTCATATTCCAATCTCAACTGTATCTGCTGCTATGAACGTTGCTGTAGAAATGAGACAGCTAAATGGAAAAAATAAGGCAGAGGACCAATCTTCAAGTGGGAACTGGAGCTACAGCAGTGATATAAATTCTTCAGATTCTGAAAATAAAACAAATTTTAATGAGAATAACAAATATGTGATCAACACTGAACAGAATGGCATTGATACTACAGTTGCGAACGGCAAATCTTACAGAAACAGGTAAGTTTAATAAAAAGAATTTTCACTTTATATTTTTTTATATGCATTTGAAATTAAATGACTTTTTTTTTTACTCGATAGTATGTTTCTATATTACTTTCTGTGATGTTTATTGAATTGTTCATGATCAATTCAAAGACTATGAAGAAAATTTTTCCAAGGTTCATTTTGAAATAAATTATAATGTATAATCCAAATATTATAATCACGAAAAAAGTCCAGCTTTACTAATGGAATACTACATTTTTTTTCACATTAATAAAAAAATAAAATCTCAAATATAATTAGTCCATTTTTGGCGAGGAATTCATATTCATGAAGGGATCCTTTAAACTAAATAATATTTAAATAACATTCCCAAAATTATAATCATTGTAGTTTTTTAAGTGTTTATAAATTTTAAATACTCTTCGAATTTAAAAATCTACAGCACATTTGAGGTTGAAATTTTTTAAAATTATCATGCACTATCTTATTTATTTTGTAAACTTATACTTTTCGTATTATATAAGGCTCTATATACCATTGCGGTAATAAAAAAAAATTTGTACGAGTGTTTCTAGCCAACAATTATGATATAATGCAGAGGTAACCATAACGTGACATTCGAGCTACAAACGGCTTTTGCACGCGAGTGGTGCGGCTGTCTGGCAAATAAAATATATGTTTGAAATATGGTAAGCTAAAACTATTCGGATGTCCAAAAGTAATTTCTTTCTTTTTACTAAGTTATTACTAAAGGATAAATTTACCAATGTCCAAAAATAATAATTTGTTTCATTTCTTGTTAAAGATAGGAACTTAATAATGTTATTCAAAAACATTAAAAAAAATATTATATTCAATCAAAAAATTTTGTAAAGAAAATCTGTGTTGAAGGTTTGGTTGATATCTTGTTAAAATGCAGTTTACTCAAGCTCAATTAAATACATAGTTAAAATAGACCTATGCTTAATTTTATTCTCGATTTTTCAGTCTGGGGACAATAATTGATTATGGAGAAATATTGGGGTGAAAAACTCAATAGCTTCCTTCTATAGTTTATCTTTATTGCTCATCATAAAGAGTATCCCTGATCACGTAATCGAATAAACTCTATTTGGGAAACTGTTAATGAAATAGTAACATTTTTCAGGAGGGGGAGGGAAGGAAGATCTCTATGTATGCCCTACAGTAACAACTACTATGGACTTTGTTGAGGTAATAATCACGTGATCGAAAAAATTGTCTTGAGAATGTAGTGTCATTTTGAGGGAAAATAAAGTGTATTTTTGGGAAATCTTACAATTTTCATCCAGCGACACTAAAATAAGCGGCTTTTTCAAAAATTTAATGTCCAAAATGTGGCTTCAAAAAGCAGTGTAGTTGGCCATCTGTGATATAATATATTCTTAGCATACAAATTTTCCGAAACAATCACGTTTTGAAGGAGTGATTAAAAAATTAAAATGTGATTAGGGAAACAATATTTAAGAATTTCAAATTGCTGGGTATTTTTTCAAAAACAAAATCTGCATATTATGAGGAGGGAAAAGTTGAACAATTTTAATTCTTTTCTTGAAAAAGTGTTTACTTATAAAAATATTATACAGGTTTCTGAGTAATAAAAACATTGCTGGGTGTTATTATTAAAATTATGTACCCAAAAATAAAAGAAAGATACAAAGCAAAACAAAACTTGTATTATATCTGTAACAAATACAGTTATAGTTAATTTTAGGATATACAAGTATTATGAAATGTAAATTAATAGAAATTATAAGTCAATATACAATTACACTTTTAAAAAAATTGTAGACATTATTTTTAAAAATAAATTCTACCTAAATAATATCTCATTTTAGGATTGGTCTTTTTTAAATTAATTTCTCCTGAAATGGAATTTTTTAAATCATGTTTTCGTTTTAAAGATAAATATTTATATTACCAACAATAAAGTACCTAAACATACTTAATTTATGCTTAAAATTAAAAAAAAAACAGTTTATACAGATTGTTATACTAAAGGGATCAATGCGCAAATCTTTAAAACTATAAAAAACTGAGGAAAATTGTTAAAAAAACACGAGAAAAATTGTTAAAAAAACCGAGAAAAATTGTAATCTTATTAATTGAAAGAAAAGCGTTAAAGATTATAGGTTTTCACATTTTTATTAGAATTTTCAACCCAAGAAGGAATGTATAAAAATAAGTATAAAATCAGTCGATGAAAAATAAAAATTTTTCCTCTTGCGTATTCTTACAAAATTCTATATTGTGTGTGTCAAATAAAATTGATCGCCTTTCCTAACTTTTTCGAAAAAATTACTTAGAATTGTGATTTATTTTTTCTTTATAGGAAAAATTAAGCTGTGGATACTAAACAAATGATTATAAGTCTTGTTTTACTTTCCTGCGAAAGTTTCAGTTACTTTTATTTGATAACATAAGGTTTTATAGCGCAATGAAATAAGCTATATGTCTATAACGCAAATTGTAATGCATTTGAGTTTCCGTTTTCCTTTTTGAAAATATTCAAGATATTGCAAGAGCAATGCCGACTAAAGAGTTAGGAAATGGGTGTAGCTAATGATAAGAGAGAATAAGCAAATATTAATTGAAATCGTACAATATGCGGAGATTTACGTTAGAAGACATTTTCTTTTTAATTTTTTTTTTTTATAAAATCAATAAATTACATCTGAAAAGTACGGAGTATGCATAACATGCAAACTTATTTAATAATAAGAATATTGACGAAAAATAAAATTTGACCATTCTATTTTTTTTTCCAAGAAATTATTACTGGATTTTTGACTGATAGGTATGTCGATAATGTGAGTAATGTCCGACGATTTCAAGACTATTTTATAAAATTTGAAAAAGAAAATGCATTAGATTATCCCAGGGTTAGCGATTATGATAGTGAGAAAAAAATGCGCGTTTAGTTGGATGGAGTTCACTTCTCATAAAAAAAAAGAAAAAAAAAAAAAAATGCAAATCGTCTTATTCAGCAAAAGGTAATTACTTTTAGATAGTCCAAGCGTATCACTCTACATCCAAGAGCCTTGATCATCCACGTATTACATATTTCTAATTTCGGTCTAAATATTAAGAAATGCTTATTCCCGTCATTGGTGTTTCAGTCATCTGAATATTATCACTCGTAGGTGTTAAGTGAATAAGGGGAGAATTGTCGTGTTTATTTTGAGAGTCATTAGAGAGTAGTAGTTTTTTTTTTTTTTTTTTTTTTTTTGGACAGCTCGAATACATTTTCATGTATCCTCAAAATCTTCATGTTTCCTCAGAAGAATGCATAACACAAATGGAGTACTACTGATCTATGTAAACAGCAGAATCTGATATAGGAAGGATAGATAAGCCTAGGTGTGAGGATGGATAGATAAGATCTGTGTGATTCTTTTTATCAATTCCCCAGTAATAAAACAGTACATTTTCAATCACACTTAAGCAAAATCTTAACAGGAAGCATATAAAAATTTAGAACTTTACTTAAAAATTTATAATTTATACCCAAAGCAAAGATTGAGTTATGCATTAAATGCAGCTAAAAGTTTTGAAAAATTGTAATAATATTACATATTGTTTAATCAAACTTTCAAAAATAAGTTATTCTGCTGTATGTATAAGATGTAAAATTGAAAAAAAAATACGTAATTTATTTTTATTAACGTATGCTAACATGTTGCTTTGAGAAAATGGCGTCGACAAAAATGCGTAGGCTTAAAATAAAGTATGCACCATGAAAAGTTCAAAAGAGTGACATTATAATACATTCTAATTATAATGATTACATTTAGTTTGCTTTTGAGGTATATTTAAATTGCTAAGACATATTTAATTTAATATTTTATTATCTGGTTTCATTTTAATATCCTAACAGAATATTATTGTCTATTTTAATAATTTATCTCTTGCTCTTATTTTAATATTAACTAAATTTAATAACTTATTTTTAAGGCGAAATCGTCTGTTTTTATTCTTTTTCAAGTTAACTTTGGTAACGTTTTTGTACTTAAGAATATTTTGCTTATGACAGTAAAAGTACATTAGGAATTTTGAGGAAGTATTTTCTTTTCTTGACAGCAATTGCTTCTGTGGATACAGAGGCTCGGAAATATGCACACTTTATGCTAATTAATATTCATTTTGAATAATTCTACTTTTTCGAGATCTTAACAGGAGAAAAAAACGTTAGCACATGTCAAAATGAAATACGTAAAGCCAATTAAAAAAAATTTTCATTTATTTCTCTTTCTCAAATTTCAAATAGCTATGGAATGATTTGCCAATATACTTGTATGTATGCATAATTATGGAAACATATAAAAATTATAATCATAAATGCAGGATATACATTTTACGTGCAGCTATATATATATATATATATATATATATATATATATATATATATATATATATATATCTTTGGAAGTAAATAAGGAAATAATATCTCATATTTTCTAATTTCAAAAAATCCCGTCTCATATCATTACGAACAATTTTTAAGAAATGAGAATGATACTAGAAAAATGAGTCTGTTTATATAATTTTTACATTTGGGAGGAAAAAATCTATTTGAAAGTAAATTAATATCTCATACATATTTATGTTTATTAAAAACAGATCATTAAAGCAATTTCCCCAAACCATTATCGCAAATAAATTTAATGTAGTATATGTTAATTTTAATGCAATTGTACTTTATACTAAACACAACTTCTAATTTCAGCTCTAACGCAATGTCTATGAATTCGGAGGAGCCTAATTCCAGTGTGATCAAGGAAATGAAAGAAATGGAGTTATCAAGTTGCACATCTTCAGATAATAATACAGTTCACGATGATGCAACCTCTAATGGTACATCAACAGAATCCGATGTATTCTTCATCAGCAGTGATGAAAGCGATGATTCATCAGATATCATATTCAAAAATAATTATGGATCTTCATTATCTCTTAGCACAGTAAGCGATGGCAGCTTAAACAGTCTCCTTTCTCAGACTGGCACGGAAGTGACTTCAAGTACTGGTACTTTGACGAGCATAGGTCTTGAGCAACTACCTCCACCACCACCACCTCCTCCACCAGCAATAGTGGCAGCTACAGCGGCAGAGAATAAAATTACAAGCGCTAGTGATCAACTAGATCTTTTTAATAAAGAATGTAAATTACAAAAGCAAGAGAAAATTTCTCGAATTCCAAGTTCAGTGAAATCAAGTAAAGAGCATAAATCTACTCAAAAGTCTTCAAAATCTCGGAAGTTCTCAAAAGCAGAAAAGGCTGATTCACTAAAGAATTCAACGGATAATTCAAAAAATATTTTTAGCACTTTTATAAATATGAAGTCAAAAACAAGAGAACAAAATAAACTCAAGAGCTCTCAAAATAAAATAAACAAATTGGCGAACCAACCTCATTTTAACGTTTATGGTAGCAGTTCTCCTAAAAATTCTAAGCCATTATCTTTATTTTTAAAAGAAAACATTTCTCCTTTGAAAGAAAATGAGCCTATAAACCATTTACAGTCTTTTTCATCCAATCAACCAAAACCAATACAAGAAATTCAATCTGAAAACAAATCTAAACATGTGAAGTCTGAATTTTCAATTTCATCAAACAATAATTCACCTCTGCATAAAACACATACATCAGCTATTATTTCAAGTGATCTTGATTCAAATAACGTAGAAGTACCTCTTAAATATGCGCATAAAGTTACTGTTACTCCAATTCATAGACAAACAGTTGGGGAACGTAATAATTCTATAGCTGCTTGTAAAAAAACTTTATTTAAAGATGGTATTTACCAGCAACAAATAACCGAAGCCAATGCTAATTATAAACTTAAACCAAATGTTCTCAGTTCTGCAGACTTAAGTGCCGGTGAGGTATTTTATTGTGAAAAATCAAAACCTCAATATCCTACTGCAGTACAATCTACAAAACCAAAATTAGCAGCTCGAGTACTTTTGGATCCGGATGGGAGAGTAGTACAGTGCACTAATTCTTTGGATCGAAGATTTTATCACGCAATTCCTAGTGAGAAGTATACTAATAATACAAATATAAATTATCCCGTAAAATATCCAATAAATAGAGAAGTTATTACAAGTGAAGACAGGACAAATTTACCCAGCCGAAACCATAATCAGTATTCTCAAGCTCCTACTGACAGAGTTAATCGATTCAGTAATCCTTTAGTGATGACAAATAATAGACCTAACTCTATTGCAGTTGCTTATGAAAGACAGAAATCAAAAGATTATGAAACAACAAGATATCCGAATTTTCTAATAACTCCACCCGAACAAATTCACTCAGAAATTTTGCATTCTCAAACTCCTACCAGAATGAACATGACGCATACTTCATGTTCTGAATCTGTATATTATCGGAGTCCAAAAGAAATTACAGCTACAAACACTTTTCAAAACACACACTCTATGCTGCCACCAAATCCTAATATCTCTGGTCTACCTTCAAATGAAATTATGCTTACACAACGTAACATTAATTTACATTCGAAACAAATGGAAAAGTTGGACATGTCTTCATTTGAAGGAAACAGCTGCAGAAATACAGAAGAAAATTTTTATGATTCTTTGCAAAGAAGTCCTCAAAGTCTCCTAAATACTGAAGTGAAACCACAACAAAGTAGTATGTCTACTGAAGACTTATTTGCAGTGATACATAACTGCAAAAAGCGGATGAACATAAAAACGGACTCTGATATTTCGTTGACATCTTCATCCTCTCGTTCAAGCTCTCCTTCATATCTTCGCCCAACTTCCTCTAAAGGGGCTTTAGCGGAAACTGGTTTTCTTTCACCCAGAAATTCGTCCAGTTTTGATAGTTCTAGAGATAGAAGAAGTTGGGCTGATTTCAGACCAACAAATAGTATTCCAGCTGAACGAAAATCTTTAGCTAGTGATAGGTTAGGTCCAACAAAGCCTACAAGCATGCACGATTTTAAAATGTTGCTTTTACAGACAAGAAGCAATAGCCAAGGTTTAGGACCTCGTAAATCAGCTGTAGAAATGCTCAAAGTACCTTCATCACATGACAAGACTCCTAAAATCACTTCAACGCCATTATGTTTTTCGCCTTGTAGTTCCATATCTTATTCTGTCCCTAGTTCTCCATCTTCAGAACTCTATCTATACAATGGACATTCAACTGTACCTTTTAAAAGAAATACTCGAGCACGTTCTTCTCTGCAGTCACGTTATACTATGTATCCACCAATATTCGAAGATTGTTCTGAAGATTCAGAAAACAATCGTGAAATTCAAAAAATATGTTCAGAAACTACTGCTTCAAATAATGAGCAAAAAAATACTCATTTGCAACACAACGTTGTAAACAGTTCATCTGAAAATACAATGCAAAAAACAAGACATTGGCTGTGAAATTCAAATGAGCTATTATTTGCATATGAAAGAAAACCTCTAAGAGTGCTTTATTAATTATGTTTTTATATTTTGAACAAGATGTGTGATATGTATTTAGGTATTTTATTAAATATAACAAATGTAATGAAACAATTTAAGTGTAGTTTTCAAAGATGCCACAAGTAAAATTTTGTGAAATCTTTTATTTCTACAATTAAAGATGTTTTTATGAAAATGATTTCTCTTTACTTGATCCAATATTAGTGGTACAGTTGTTTTTTTTTTGTATTTATCCGCATAATTCTTGAAGATATTATAGTTTAACATGAAATATAAAATCTAAGTATTACGTTTTATAATTCATATATTATATAATATGCTTAAATTATACAACTAATTTAGGAGTTTTGTAATCATATGTTATTAATTCAAAACTACAAGTTTCTAGAATAAAATAAAGTATAACATTAGATATATTTCATTTTTAGACTACATATATATTAATGCAATTGCCAAAATTACATATACATTTATTTATTAATGGTACGTGAAACATTTATAGTTGTTACACAACGATTGAACCAAGCAACATTTTCAGCCTTATGTATAATATTTTGAAAATTTTGTTATAATATATTCGGGGCATATTAACCGTTTAGCTCACTAAACTCAGGGAATTACCATTTGTACTTGCTCAATTTCATTAATGATTTGATCGTAAAAGGCTGTATGGGACCAAAAATATTTTAAAGCTTTAGCTGATAGATTCCGTGAAAACATTTGGTTCCCCCCCCTCCAAAGACTAAGTTGAGAATAGAAAGCATGTCATTTAACTTGTTCCTGAGTGAATAAGTTACAATTAGGGCGAGAACCAAACCTGACCAAGTTGTGCTAAACGTTTGTTTAAACTACAGTCTAGATGGAAAAACATTATTGACAAGAAGGGTAGAAAATATAGAGAAGAATCTCTAGGGTATCCCGGTATTTACTAAAATCAGTAAACTCCGTGAGAAAGGGAAAAGATCGCTAGGATACTTCGGGGTCATGATGGCTGTACTGACCTAAAAATGGTAAGACTCCGAGGGGTAACGTATTCTTGAAACTTTTTTTATTTTCAAAATTGTCTTTAATGTCAAAATGTGGTGTTTTTTTTTTTTTTTTTACTTGAGCAAATACTACTTTTAATTAGAAGACGATACTCTCTCTCTCGAGTAAATTAATTTTGCAAAGGCTTATGATTTTAGAATATTTTGACAATTAGCGTAAATAAAATAGAGGATGAGGCAGAAAAGACGGAAGTTTATTTTTCCCTTCTTCAAGTATCACAAAATCAATAGTTTTTCATCAAAAGAAATTTATTCATGTACCTGAGTTTGAATTGAAATAGCATTTGACAAAATCAAGCATGGAAGAAAACGTGTCTCGAGTGATGTCCTTTATGATTGATGCATATCAGGAGGCGTTCTTGGAAGTTGGGATGCACTTTTTCGAACATTACCCTGTCGATTTGAGCAACCTTCACACGAATAGCTTCCTTCATTTCTTCCAATGCATGTGGCTTATGCTGGTATATACGTGCCTTGAGATGATTTCATTAGAAATAATAGCTCATGGCTAAATCAGGGTACGGAGGAGGCCAATGAATGTCACTAAGCTTAGAGAAGGCGAATAACATCCATTAATGTTTTAGCTGTGTGGTCGATCGCCCCATCTTGTTGAAACCTCACTCTTCGGATGGAATACGTTTTCGTCCAATTCAGGTAAAAGGAAGTTATTTATTAACTCCGAATTCACAGAAACAGTATTCCCATTACTGTCTTCGAAAAAGTAAGGACCGATGACATCAGTTTTGTCCATAGTTCAACAAACTGTATATTTAGGGTTATGCAGCGGTTTTTAGTCTCGTTTTTTCGGATTTTCAGAAGCCCAATAACGACAGTTATGTTGATGCACCATGACATTCAGATAAAAATGACATTCATGAACAAATGAGGCTGTCATTTTGCTCAAAAATTGCTTCCATATCATGTGCGAAATTCAGTCGCTGGGGCGTAATTCTCGGGCTTCAATTGTTGTACAATGGTGAATTTGTAGGCAGGAAACTACAGTCTAAATAAATAATGCGCTTTACTGAATAATTACTGAGGCCAAGCTAAGAAAAATGCTTCGGAGCAGATTGACTCGAACTACATAACACGGCTTGTCTGACGCTTTTCACATTTTCAGAAGAACGTACAGTTCGTGTAGCTCCCGATGATCTTTTACTGATTAGTGCACCTTGTGTACAAAGTGCTGAAACCCAAAGTAGAATAGTGTTACGACGGGAACAGTTTGATTTCTATAGATATTAAAATTGTGACGAAATTCAAGCTGAAACGCTGTGATAGACTCGTTAATCTTGACGAAACAGTTGTGCGCAAAAACGCGGTATTCTATTGTCTACAGCTTCAATTGGGGGAGGGGGAATGTTAAAACTTCACGAACCTAGGACACTTACCACTCATATCTCACTTCACCTGGTGATGAGATCTAGCCATATCAAAACACATCTCTTTTCGGCCTCACCCAGTCTATTTGTGCTAAATGAAAAATATGAAATGAGCTACGAATCCTTAAATAAAAGGTTTGGTTTAATTTAATCCTGTTATTTTGTTTGAATTTACAATACAAACATAGCTTTTGGGTCAATAGGGGTTCAAAACGCAAGTTCAACCTGCAAATAGTCTTTTCCAGAAAATTGCCTCAAAAAAGTGGGGGGGGGGGGGGGGACCACAACACTTGAATTGTTGCAGCTCAAGTTGGCAATACATTAATCAAAAAATTTTCTAATGTTTATTTATACAATATTGTTAAGAGCAGGGGAGAAAGGATCAAAGAAAAGGGGCATCGCAGAAACTCTACATTCAGCCAAATGGTTCAATGCTTTAAAAGATCATATTTATTGGTATAAATGCGGCTTCGGACAGCAACTCCTTTAAGGATTCATGACAGATTCACTTAAGCAAAAACTCAAGCTCAACTAAAATAACAAGAAACACATTCCTATTTTATGACGTGCTTGAGGGCGAATGAGTAAAAGATGGTAGAATGACCCTGAAATTACCCCTTTTCTAATGAAGAGAAAAGGAAACTTGTTGAAAACTAACGTCTATGTTATTTGTTTAGCTTCTAGAACCTGTAGAAAACAAAATAACTGCAGAAATTAGTACAATCGAATTTTTTTCCATTTAAACCACAAAAGTGTAATTATATCTTCATTTCCAAATTTTTTTAAGATTTATCGCACAAGTATTTCGATCATGTGTAAAATCTTACTATATTTGCTTTTATTATCTAAAGAGGGTGATAGCAATAATATTCCATCAATTTAAAGAAATATTTCGTAAATTTTCTTGAAAAACGTTATAATTTTAATTAAATTATTCATTAAATTTATATATATTCTATAACAAAAAGAAAGAAAAAAAAACGACGCTACAAGGAGTTGCCCGATTGTAATGAAATTTCATGTGCAAAAACATTTGGACCGAACATGGCAAATGATTAAAATTTGGTGTCCAATGAATAAATAGCGGGAGCTACAGCGCATCGGAACTGCGCACTCAACAGGTGTATATAAGAAGCGATTCTCAATTGGATGGTCAAATTTTCTGTTGCATTGCGATTCAGGATACCTTTCAACGACTGAAAAAAATGCCTCGCCGCAGGATTCGAGCTCATTATGAACAAGTGTCAGAGTTTGAAAGAGGTCGTATCATTGGATTGAAAGAGGCAGGTTGGGAAAATCGGAGAATCGCTCGTCATATGAGTCAAATCGATGCGACGATTAGATGATACTGGCAATAAAGGGTCGACAATGGCAGATTTCAGCGTCATGATGGGAGCGGTCGAACTTGGACCACAGCAGATCGGGAGGACAGAGTGATTGTCAGATCAGCTGTCACAGCGTTTGATTCATCGTTATCAACCATCAGAAGTGCGACTTGCTCGCACACGAGTGTCTACCATGACCCTTCATAGAGGCTGATAAAGCGAAATCTACGCTCATACCGACCGCTACACCACCTGCCACTCACGCATGCACACTATCGAGTCAAATTACAGTGGTGCCTGGCTCGATCAGGTTGGAGTAATGCTGACTGGGGACGTATAGTGTTTAGCGACGAATCCCGCTTCCAACTGTGTCCTGACGATCATCGAAGACGTGTCTGGAGACGCCCAGGGCAGCGTGCCAATCCTTATTTCACTATTGCACGCCACACAGACCCTCAACCAGGAGTTAGGGTCTGGGGTGCCATTTCCCTTGATAGAAGGACCCCTTTGATCGTCATTAGAGGCACATTTACAGCATAGCGGTACGTTGACAACATTCTGAGACCTGTTTCGCTAACGTTCCTTTTGCAGTACCCTGGCCTTATTTTTCAGCAAGATATTGCCAGACCACATACGGCACGTATTACTATGAACTGTCTTTCAGCTTGTCAAACACTTCCTTGCCCAGCCAGATCTCTCTCCAATCAAGTATGTCTGGGATATGATGGGAAGGCGACTGCATCTACCAGTGAATGGTGATGACCTCGCCCGACAATTGGAACAAATTTGGCAAGAAATACCGCAGGAGATCATCAGGGAGCTTTATCAGTCTATGCCACGTCGTGTGGCAGCTTGCATCCAGGCTAGAGGTGGATCAACACCTTATTGAACTCGTTACTTAGTAACTCAGAAATAAATCATTCATTTTTAATCATTTTCTATTCTGTACATAATTTTCCTACCCGCCAATTTTTGTCTCCATCAGACAACTCCTTCTTGGTGCGTCTTTTTGTTATAGAGTGTATATATGCATATTTTCTCCAATTATTAGAACATTTTCACGTTGATTAACATGCATAAGCAGTGGTGGTGATTGGGAATTAGAAGTAAGGATTATAAGTGTGCAGACACACTCCCACAAATTTTTAGAATTTAGTTTCAAAATGGTAAGTTCAGCGCTTTCTGAGTACATTTGAAAAGAGATGTTAAAGTTGACAGTTTATGTCAACTTTACTTTAGTTTTAATATCAGTGCGATATTATTTATTTTGAAATTTTCATCAAAGGAACATTACACATATATTACAATTAAATAGATAGGTACTAAAAGATAAATGTAAAGTATGACTTGTGTAAAATAAACCCAAAAAATGATAATTAGCCAAACATCAACCAATGAGTTTAGTCAAGACGCTTTGTTTCATACCCCATTATACCGCAACAAATGTGCAAAGAAAAATACTTTTGTAGATTGTTTGTGCTAAATATCATTAGGTGTTCAAAACAATACGCTTGCTTATATCATAGAAAGGAAAATATACAATGTAAAATAGGTTTCTCAGTCATATGTTTAGTCTCTGTTTAAACTACAATAAATGTCTTTGTTTTTACCTGGAATAGACTTCCACGCGTTCATCTACGTATGCTACCCTTCCTCACAGCACATGCTACATCTGCTGCTGAAGTCTGCATTATTTGCAGTGGTGGTTTACGAAACGATTAGTCGCCACGCGTGAGTCAAACAACCGAGTCCAGAATAGAATCGCATTTTGAGCATATTCCCGTTAGTTAATTTTTTAATGATTAAAGAAACGAAAAGGAAAGAAAATTAGGTAATAAGACTACACGGTTTATACAAATTTTTATTCATAATTCCAGGATTAGACGTCTAAAATGAAATTTTTTCCCGAAAAAAGTAGGGAGGCGGTTGCTCCCCCCCCCTACAATCATCGCTATCGCATATAAGTGTGTGTTTTCTTAGCTTGAATACATTGATACATTGTAATCTTCAAAAAGCCTATTCTATTAGCATTGTAATTCAAAGACAAATTTATTATTTTCTTCTCATGGTGAAAAAATAACTCAAGTCGATTTAAAGCAATTCTTTCAAAATTTTCAAATATTTAACAAAATATTTACTATAGCCACAGATACATACAGACTATTATTCAGCTTTACAAAACATTCATTGATTACTTACTATAAAAAGAAATGATTTAAATAACAAAAGTTAGGATAGGAATTAAAATAACATGGGGTTATTTTTACTGTAATAATTTTACTTTGTAGTTAGTTGTAAATTAATAACTCAGTAAATTTCAAATACTTCATTTATATTGTTTCAAGCTGTTAAACATTTTTCAAGCTAATAGAAAGTATTTAAATTTTTTTTCTTCGAAATTTTTATTTCTCTACTATATAAATATTTTTCTCTCTTTATTATGAAAACTTAATAAATATGTAATGACAAGCATATATTTTACTATTACTTGACTTTTAAGAGAGGCTTTATTGTATATAAGACTTAACTAGGAAAACTTGCTCAAATTCTTTGTTTAATTATGCGTGTTAAAACTAAAAAATATATATGATTTTTTGAAATATTATATTCTGTAAAATACTAATACAATTAACAATAATACACAAATTGTAAAAATTACATACTAGAGTTAATAATAGTATAAATATAAATAGTAAAGTTATTAAAGTCTTTTGATTTGAAGGAATTTAAAAGAAATATTCAAGAAAAAAAGATTTTAATCCAAAAGATAAAAATATTTGACCGTTTTAAAGAAATTTAGATAATTTTACCTGAATATAAAATTTTCCTGTAAATATGCTGAAAGCTTTTCCTGATACCAATGCAAAATTTCGAAGGACAATTATTAAGTATATAATAATTAATTAAATGTACAGTGATGCCATATAATGAAGTAGAATTAACAACACTAATCTAGGAAACTTCTATGACTTAAAGTCTCAATAAATTACAATCAAATTTTCAAACAGTATAAAATATTTTACCTGTTAATGCATTGTAAATTTAATTTTTTTTTTATCATGTAATTGAAATCCATGCAAATATAAAATAGCACAAAATTTTTACATTAGTAAAAAAATTTTGCTAACCAAAAACTTTTTTTAAAAATAGTGAAAGATGTTTCTGGAATTTCATGAATAGTATAGAATCAGTAGTCTCAGACAAAATGTTCTGCTAAAATTTGAAAACTAAAAACCAAATCATTGTTTTTAATTTGTAATAAATACATGAACTACTTCATTTTGTGACTGTTACGATCTTGTAAAACTTCAAATGAGATCTGTGGTTATGAAAATGTTGAGAACCACTGGCATAGATATTTAAGCTAAATGCATAACATATTCAAATTTATTACAATATTTAATATTTTCAAAAAGTAGCAATAACAGTTTCTAAATTATGACAAAAAATTCATTGGAAAAGGCAAAATGCATTAAATAAAACTTTTATTTTGACGGAATAACAAATCATCAAAAAATATTGATCTTTAATATAGAAAGGAAAACTAAATGTCAATCTGATACATTATATAAGAAATGCAAGGTAGAAAAAGATATGCAAGAAGAAAAATTGCATGGTTCCTTATAGAAACTTGTTAAACTGGATCCTCAGAGTTCCAACTGTTGCTAATTGATGGCTTCAACTTCACATGAAGCCCAATCCATTAAAATCGGTCTTTCAGCAGGTTGTCTGGCACAGAAACCAACATTACTGAGACTCCTGTAAACTGTTTTTGAGGAAACTCATACTCCTATGGAAGCTGTAAGTGCTAAACCCAGTTCTATGATGCAAAGTAACACCTGTAAAGAAATTGTTTTATATACAATGCCTGACATAGAAAATTCTATACCACAACAGAATGAATAGAATGTGATAAAAATTGTTACACAAGTGGAGAATGAATATGTTAATAAGTAATTTTATTCACACAAAAACTTTAATACAGCAATGAAAATGTAGAAAGATCAGTAGGTGTGAGTGATTTTATTTACAAGAAGTAAACTTTAATACAGAAAGAAAATGTAGAGAGAATAGTAGGGAAGTACAACCATCTTTTGTAGTGATGCAAGCAGAAACCCTACGAAGCACAGATTGAATTAACATGCAAATAGTATCCTGCGGCATACTGTTTGCTAAGAGGATTATTAGTATCCCACAGCACTAATAGTATTGTGGGATATTAATAATAATAAAAAAAATGTCAGGATGGAAGCCCATATGCACTAAACCTACAAAAATATTAACCAGTAACAATTTTATGAGGAAATATAAATACATTCCCTTTTATATATATATTTGATGAATTACACAACTAATAATACTGTATATATCTTCTACAAAAGTAAGGATAAATGTAAGTATAAAAAGCTAAGAAATTCAAAACATGTTTCCCAATAGGCAGGGGAGAAATGACAACCAGAAAAAGAGTTCAATTTTAATGTTTGATTATTCCACTTATTAAACATAAAGTTCACGTAGAGATGTGTTTCAGGTGGGATAAATGTTATCAAGTTGATGCATAAATAATTGTGGTTTTTAACTATAAATTTTAAAGCATTATATCTCAACTTAGAATAAAGTTTATTTATCAAAATAAGAACTATTATAATGTATGTCATTTTGCTAATAAGTCAATTGATTCTGACAGCTTAAAATTCTGGATTTGTAGAACTGATGAGCTCTTCAAAGACATATTGAGCTGCTACTTGGTTGTTGAAGACTTTTTGCTGGAAGTTGATGAATTGTTTGAAAAAGTGATAGTTGGTCAGAGAGAGATCTGATGAGTATATTGGGTATGTTAAGAGTTTCATAAAACAGTTCATTCAATTTCTGCACAATCATTTGTGAAGCATATGGTCTGGGGATGTCATGCAGAATTGGTCCTTTATGATTGATCAATGCTGGATATAAATGTAGTCATTTTTTATGTGATTTGTCAATTTTCTGGCAATATTTCTATATGATGGTTTCACCAGAATTCAAGATGTTGTGGTGAATGACCACCAAACAGCAAACATAAACTTCTTTTGATACAGCTGCAGTTTGGGGAAGAATTTTGGTGCATCATCTTTGTTCATAGACTGCACTGTACAACGTCGGTTATCGTACAGAATCCATTTCTCCTTGCATGTCACAATACAATCAAGCAATGCTTTTTGAAAGCACAGAGCAGATTTTATATCAGCAAAGTTTTTGAATTTCATTCAGCTCATGAGACAACCATTTATTGAGGTTTTTTGGTTTTTCCAATTGGTGCAAATATTTATCAAAGAGTGAAATGTTCACATTTGGCTCCTGTGAAACCTCAAGAGTTGCTATATGTGTGTAAGCTTCAATAATGGCCCTCAATAGCAGAAGGATGTTCACGACTATTCTCATTACATCAAGGCTCTCATCTCAAGTACAAAGTTTTTTGAATCAATGTCGTTGGAAGAAGGTAATGCAAATTCCTGTAGTTCCACCTCCATAATGTCAAACCCGATGTATAGAAGTTGATCCAATTACTAGATGTCAAAATGTGGCTGTATAAAAAAAAAATTCTGAATTTGAAGTAAAGATATATATGAAAATATATGTAGAATGAGAGAAATTTACCAAGAAAGATGTTATTGCTTTTATATTGTTTTCTTCATTTTTAACTTATATTGTGTTTTAACTAAACTATGTTTTCATAGAAAAACTTGCCATCATTTCCTTCATGGTTATAGGCCTTTATTTCTGAAAAATAACAAGTTTAAATTTTAGGAAAAGCTAATAATTCTGGAGCCATATCAACATGTCCAACAGAATGCAGGAACTCCACCAGTTAATATTTCCGAAGTTGAATGGTTTCAACTATCAAATGTGGAAAATTGAAAAGAAAATTCTGATGCTTGACTGAAGTTGTGAGATTGTGTGTGTTTTGGGAGAAACTGATCCATTACTAGATAGTGCTAGTGGAAATGAGACTCAAATATTAAAACGAATTAACTCTTTCCAGTGCACTACCCTTTAAAGTAGGAAATTCATCAGAAAAATTAGTAGCCAGTCTACTTAGGCCTAAAGGAATATAGAAGTATAATTTTGTAAACTGCACTTACTGTTTTGATTTTGTGGGCATTCCATGCCATGAAACACTGTGCCGCTGGAGTTCTGCGAAAAAAGTGAGTCAGAGCGAGCACTGCAGTGAAGCATGTATATGAGTTGAAGCTTCAGTATATGAATGAAAAAACACTATATTATACCTGTGTAACAGATTTAGTGTCACCTAGGGTGCACTCTTGGGGAGGCATGCTGCTCTGCACCCCAGCCTCCCAAAAAAAACTTGATTATATGATTTTCAAGTAGGAATTTGAAATATTTAAAGTTCTATATATATACAAGTCCTATATACAAAAAATTTTAAAGTCCGTCTATTTTGAGGCTTTGTGATATTTTTCGAAGTATGTCAGTCCCTTATGATGGAAGCATAAAACTACATTGCAAGTTTTGCATGCAAAACTTGTTTTGTGTAGCTTCGCTTTTGTGCTGCAAAATGCACATACTTTTCACTGGTTTGTGCTCAATATTACTGAATATTTTATCTTTCATACCATTTCTTTTGAATGTAAAAGCATTTTTGGGGTTTGAAGGAAATCATCTCTTCAATGTTGTTACTTCCAACTGCTTCATGGCACAGAGGGATTACAACAAATTCAGGTGGAATTCTTTAGCAGTTTTTATTTCATCTCCAGTAAGCATTTTATGTAGTATGTAGTTGTTAATTACAGCTACATCTAGGGAATGGAAAAACGTGATGCAACAATTTCCCCCTTTTACGGTCTATTTCATAGAGGCTTTTTAGCTGTCAAATTGGTCAACAAAAATCGCATTCAAGTTGTATGTAGAAATTGCTTTAGGGCATTTAATCTGCACTTTTCTGACCTCTTTCTCCTTCTGTTCAATTTGGATTGGACCAACAGCATCAGGAAGGGATGACAGATAACAACGTATCACTTATCCTTTCATTTGTGGCAAATTAAGCCATCATTACTTATGGCCCAGTCAAATTCACCTCATCATATCCTTGTCCTCCGCAAGCAGCATCTCAGGGAAATTTTTTCAGTAAATTATGGCAGATCCACATGTGCATCTATTTTTTGTTTCCAAATAGCGAAACAGTCCATTAAGACCTGGTGATTCTGACAGTGAAGACATTCCATAAGATTTTTTACAACATTTTTGTCTCATTTTTTCCAACGGTTTCTTTCTAGCCCTAATAAATCTCAAATTGAAATGAGAAGCCACTCTCATCGTACTTCATCCACACTTTAAATCCGCGTCTTACATGTTTTTTAGGCATATACTGCTTTATCGAGCTACGCCCCTAGAATTTAATAATGGATTCATCTACTGATAAGTTTTTACCGGGATGTAATGCATCTAAAAAACTATTTGAGAGACGATCCATTAATGGTCAGACTTTATATAGACAATCAAAATTTGCACACACACCCTTTTGGGCTGCAACACATTGTTGTTTAGATTCAAATTTCTGAGAATCCAAGAAAATCTTCTTCCAGGCATACAACAGCAAATGAACTGGTCTCAAAGAGCCTTGTCATTTGCCCAGTAATCCTTATCACTGGGCAACCCCTTTACACCCATCTGCAGTTTTATCCCTAAAAATATGTAGTAGAAACTAAAGTGAGAGGAGAAAAAGGTTTTTTTCTATGAGTGGGCATACAGATTTGTTTCAAATACTATATGTTCCATCAACTTTATAGTGAAAATCTGATGGAACACTGCTAATGGGGATTTTTTGGGTAATTTCTACAGTTCTTTGCTTGGTCCACTTACAGATGTAAAATCCAGCACTGTCTATCATGGACCTTTATAGCTATCTCACAACAACATTTCTGATCACAAGATCAGCATCTTCACCACTGGGAGACACTACATGCAAAAAGGTGCCATCCAGAGCTCCAATAACTATAGGAAATCCAGCTATTTTAAAGAATTTCCTTCAAACCTTAAATATAAATTTATACGTAACCTGAATATCATATTGGTTTAGTTTGATTTTTATGATTTTAAATTAGTAAAACAATTTATATATATGCAATAAAATAACTGCTTAAGTTTATAACAAATATTGATCAGAATATCCAAGTTAGAATGTAAACATTCGGTATTTAGTCTTGAACTTCTCTCATTAAATCATTATTTAGATAGGTAATCAGAAGTTACTTCAAACATACTATTTATAATTACTATTAATTATAAGAAATTCAGAAACCAAATCTAGCTTCAGAAGCACATCAAGGGAATGTCACTAAATAGTATTAGGAAAACACAAAAGCATAAATATCTAGCTCACATAATTAATATTAGGAAAAGTAAAATAAAATGCATCACACACATAATCTAATAGATAATTGTGATAAAGATAATTGTGTATTCTTCTGGCTATTGGGTTAGCTTTGCAAAACTTCAATAAAACTTTATATAAATTTGAACTGATTACTTATAAGATAAATAAATAATTATTTCTCTGTTGACTGGTAGGTAAATGAAGTCAAGCAAGAGGGATCCAATGGCCTCACTCATTTTTTGGACCACTAGACATAGACGGCTGGTTGACATTGAACAAGTCAGCAATTGTTAATTGTATGCATGCAACAGTGTAAAATAGCAAAGCAATCAGAACCTGTTCAACAGGAGTTAAGACATTGTTTAAAGTGGTTTTGCTCTCCAATTTCTCTAGAATTAATAGAGTCAATTCCACAAAACTTTTATTAATCAATATGAATCTTCTCCAAAACTCATAGTTGCCCATTTCTACAAATATATCTTTTCTACATCTTAAATTTCCTCTCTCTTCTGGTTTAAAATTTTTGTATTTAATTTAATTCAGCGATGGATGAAATTTTCACAATTTTATCCATTGTAAGAGTTGAAATAAATCAAAATCCAAAACAGTTCACATGCACAAAACTGTAAACGTACGAAAAATTGCTTACAGCGCAAGCACAGTGAAATATAACCCAGCTTTCAGCCCAGTCAAAATTTTCTAACATGAACTGAGATAAGAGAATGCACATATGGTGAATCCCCAGTTTTCTTCTTGTGACAACCAGTCCAGTCAATGATGAATATAGCAGTCAGTATTGTGAAAAAGAAAATTTAATATTGAATTATTAACTTACACCTATTTCTCAAAGAGGGTATCAAGTAGATACAGATATATCTAATGATTCAAATATTAAAAGTTCAGATTAATTCGATCAGTCTAATGTTGTAAATTTTCTTAAGAGAGAAATTCATAAAATTGAAATTTCTCCATTGTTCACACTATCCCAAGGATCTTTAAAAACACATAATTGCCAACTAACAATGGATGAGGAGATAAAAACTATGAACAAACATATAAAGTGTTGATATTAGTTGATACTCCTAAAAATGTCAGTTATAGGCTGAAAATGGGTTTATTCTGTTAAGAAAGAAACCAACTCAAAAATTAAGAAACTTAAAATCTAGACTTGTAGCTCAGGGTTTTAAGCAAATACTTGGTTTAGATAACACAAACAAATTTTCATCAGTTATAAATTTTTCCTCAGTTAAATTACTTTTTATAATGCTGGTTGTTTGGCTGGATTGGATACAAGAACAAGATGTAAAGGCAGCATTCTTGGATGCTGATTTACACAAGGACATCTATATGATTCAACTATCAGGTTATCAAGAATAGAGAAAGGAATCCAAGATATGCTTACTACAAAATTCAATTTATGGTCTTCATCACAGCAGAATATAGAACAAAGAATTACATACTGTGTGAGAGTCATTTGGTTTTCATCAACTTAGATATTGTTATTGTATTTATATGTTGAAAAATTATGTAATAATGCTTGCAAACACTGATAATATTGTGATATTTGGTAAAAAATGAAAATTGTATTAAATGTGTAATTTCAAACCTGGAAGCAAACCTGGACATCATTGAACTTGGAAAAGTTGAATATCTTTTAGGTGTATATTTTGAGAAGGAAAATGGTAATGCTTATTTCTATCGGAGAATTTATATTAATAAACTTAAAGATAATCTTAAAAATATTTCAAGAAGTTTTTTTTTTTTTAATTTACCATTTAACATAGGATATTTACCTCCAAAAATTAATGAAAGTGATATTATTGAAAACGAAATAATGCTACAGTATCCTTATTGATCTTTAATCGGATGTCTTTTATATTTGGCTGACAGAAGTCACAACAAGATGTCATGACAGGACATAACTTTCAATGTGAATATGATGATACAATTTTTAAATAGTAATACATACCAACACTAATTGATCGCAGGTGATTTACTTTTAAATATGTTTTTATTAAGAGTGATTACAAATTAAATTTATCATATATATATATATATATATATATATATATATATATAGACCTGAGATTGACAGCTTATTCTGATGCAAATTGAGGATCCAACTTGACAGGCATTCGACTAGTAGACACATGATATGTATAGGTGACATTCCTTTTTCATGGAAAGCAAGTGAACAGAAGTGCATTGCACTCAGTTCTATGAAGGCAGAGTTTGTGTCTCTTATGGAAACTATTACAGTTTAATATTATTTCAAATAATATTAAGTAATTTCCTAAATTATGATCTACTTTGTGCTGTGACACAAAATCAGAAATATATTTTTATGAAGATAAGGTGGAAAATTCTTAAAACTAAACATATTGAAATAAGGTTACATTTTATTATAAAACTTCTAGATGAAAGAGATTTTAAATTAAAATTTATAAGAAGTAAATTAAATTATACAGATCTATTGACCAAGCTTCAACCTAAACACAGATTGAAACTTTTTATTGAAAGACTGTTTTCCTTCCCATGGGGCTGAATATTGGAAGATGGTAATGCAAATACCTATAGCTCCACCTCCTTAACACCAGATCCAACATATAGAAATTGATCCAATTAGATGCCAGAATGCCACTATATAAAAAAAAATTCTGAAGTTGAAGTGAAGATTTAATAAATGTATGCGAAGAATGAAAGTGTTGTTGTAAAACCGAGAAAGATGTTATTGCTTTTTTGTTTCTTCATTATTAATTTATTTTGTGTTTAAATAAACTATGTTTTTGGAAAAACTTGCCATTGTTTCCTCAAATGATGAGCTGTATATTTGCTGACGGTCTTATGCCCAAATGAATGGTTGATATTGAGAGCCCTTCCTGCTGTTTTATGATCCATTTTAAACTCCTATAATAAAACTGGTAAACTTTCCTTTTTTTCCAACATTATTTTGACAGCCTAAAATAAAAAAAAGAATAAACAGTGACAGCAAAACTATTAGCATGAATTAGTAGAGTAAAATTCGTTATGTAAAATGGTACATTACATGAACATAATAAAGAAGGAAATTTAATCTAAAATAAGGACCCCTGTTTAAAATAACAAAAACTGCAATTATTTTTACACTAACCTGATACATACATAAAAGAGAAAATAAATCATATTTTCTATTTCAATATTTTTAAAAGCTGCATTCTTTTTTTTAAATCTGTTTGTTTACAATTTTTAATGGCAAGTTAATAGACATGTTAGACCTCATAGTAATTTATATAAGAATAAATTTAATGTAACAAAAAAACTCCTTAGATGATTCTTGAAAAGAAAAAAAAACTGAAACTTATAAAAAGTTCACTTAATCATAACACAAATCTATTGATCTTATATCAAACTATCCCTCCTATAATTAGCAGTTTTTAATACAGCAAGCATAATGGAATCAATATGTTAAATATTAAATATCTGACAGATACAAGAAAGAAATTTATTAATATATAAATTTATTCATCAAAATTTTAAATATAGGATATTTAAATAATCTTCCTATGAAAAATAAACATTTCCTTATTTACAAAAATTCAGATATTAATATAAATTAACTCATTTTGTCAAATTACTCTTAATAGCAATATTATGCAGGTCTCTCTCTCTCTCTCTCTCTCTTTTTTTTTTTTTTTTTTTTTTA